>BPLR01018990.1:0-165905 GCA_021605095.1 Caerostris extrusa | reverse complement strand
AAAATAGATTTTTAGTAAATATTAATAAATCTCTTGCTTTGTATATAGAAAAAAAAAAAAAAGAATACATTTTTTAAAATTAAAAATTTGAATATGTAATAAAATAAAATGTGTGATAATGTTTTTTTTTTTTCTGAAAAACAAATATAAAACGGTTATGCTTAAGAATATTAATGATCAAGGAAATATAAGGCAAAATAATATTAAAATATAAAGGCAAATTCAAATCAATTACTCATCTGATATGATACTAATATGTAAAATAATATATTTCTTTGAATTAATTTTAAAAATTTAATTAATTAACGATTATAATTAAATTATTTGAGCATCATGCAACTCAAAGAGTACCTTTTTGTAACGATTTCACGCATTTTTGAAATGTAATTTTTTATTTCGTCAATACAATTTTTAAGTTCTATAAGTTACGTGTATTATTATATAGAGAAGTATAAATTTTATATTATTTTCAATTAATATAATATTATTTTTTTAAAGTAAAATAATAAAATCATTTTTAACTTAAATAATGAAATATTAAAAAAACATGAGGAAAAATAGTACCAATTAATTCTAAGACAATGAAAACTATATACATAATTTTTTCATTATACACTTAGCAATTAATTTTTTAATAAAACATTATAGTGGTATGTAAAATTTAAATACATTTTTAAAAAACAAATGCTTCTTATTGATTTTTAAGACTGACTGAAAATAAAACAAAAACTAAAACGAAGAGGGAATTTGTGATGCACGCAACCAGAAATCAAAAACAAGCCCTCGAATGTTTTCGAGCTAGCGTAGAACTTTATTGAGTCTAAAGATTTTTTCTCGTGGTTTAGAAAAACTAAAATATTTTGAAAAATCAAACGTTGTTTGATAGAGAAAACCACTACTGAAATATAGTTAAATTATTGGGCCTAGTTTACTTTTTCTTCTTGATCTTTATTGCTGTGTATTATTTTCATCTAATTCATATGCAACAGAATACTAAGGTTAGTAAAAGATTTTTGTTTTGAAAAACCTTATATAAAATAGTGCCAGAGAACAAAAACTTTAAGAACATTTATGCATTGCAATAGATTTTATAGAATGTTGTAATTTAATCATGTGTTAAACTCTGTTAGCCTTTTGATGCCCTAAGCTTGTAAATTAAATAATTATTGAAAGGGCTCTACTAATTCAATCTTAAAAGAATTTCGATATGACAAATATAGTTGCAAAAGCATTGTTTAATTGCCTTTAATCAGTTCTTAAAAATACCATAAATCCATTATGTTACATATATCAGAATTTTTTTAATAACTGTAATAAATGACTATAGTTTCAAACTGCTTTGAAATTAATTGCATTCTTCCAGATAAAAATAATGTATTGTTATTTATCAGTTCCCTGTTATATATGTTGTTTCAAGATTCCTGGTATGTACTGTTGTTTTCAGTTACCTGTTATGTATTGTGAACTTCAGATTCCTTTTATGTATTGTTAACTTCATTTTGCTGCGTTATGTTAACTTCAAATTCCTGTTACGTATTGCAATTTTCATATTCCTGTTACGTATATTTATATTTATTACGCATATATATCCTTACGTATATTTTCATATTCCCGTCATGTATTGTTATCTTCATATTCTTGTAAAGGTATTGTTAACTTATATGTATTGCTATATTCAGATTTCTGTTATGTACTGTTGTTTTCAGATTGCTGTTTTGTATTGTTATTTTCAAATTCCTGTTATGTATTGTTATTTTCAGATTCCTGTTATGCATTGTTATTTTCTGATTCCCTGCCAATAAGAGTGTGATATCAAGCCTTTTTTAAATATTTTTAATAGATTAACTTTCATAATTTATTTTTATCTATGGAAATAACTGTAAAGCCATCTGTTTTCATATAGGCATTTTTTTCTACGAGTAAAATACATAAAACATTTCAAATTAATCTAGTAAATATTTTTAAAAAAAAACACAATCCCCCCTTGTAAATATTTCTTTTTGTAAATAAGAAGAAAAAAAAAAAGGAAACTAGAGTTTGTATATTTAAATAGAAGAATTCTTTCAGATAAAATATTACAGCATAGTTTTATTTTATTTAGAAAAAAGAGGAACATTTTGTAAATAAACTTCATTAAATTTTCAATTCACTGACATTAAATATAGAGATTTTTTTTTTTTATCTATACAAATTTGAATAAAAAATGATTTTTATGAAAAGAATTAAAAATAATGCATCCTTCATGCAATGCGATGATGTATTAAATACATAATTCATGGTCTGTAACACGTACTTCTTTTAAAACCCTTCTTATAATACATTTTTATACTTTGTAATATTTAAAAATGTAATACCTTCAAAAGCGAAAACTCTAAAATATTCAAAATTCATCAACCAATACGTACATTATCAAAAACCCATTGTTAATCTTTTGATCATTATAACATAAATACTTACAGGATTAAACACTTAAAATATTTACCTTTTATTAATAATTTTTTATCGATATCAGTTTATAGTCATCAGTTTCTTATCGATAATTATTTTCTTCGATCCAAATTTAACGAAACATTCTGATTAAATAAAAATACTGCTTTACGGTGTATACGGTGCAAATTATTGTTATAATGCTTTTTTTATATAATTAAATACATAAAAATAGTCAAAGTCCCAAAATAATAAAAAATCAGCCATTCTTCATTAAAAACCGTTGCTAACGTAAATCATGCATGCTTAAATATACATTACCTAGTGAGTTACAACATAAACACTTACAATCCCAAACGTTACTTTGCCGTTGTAAATAAATGATGTCAGTATTCTTTATTTACCGATGTATGTATGGGGATTCTATTCGCCAAGCTTACAGTGCTGGAATGAACAACAAATCCAATCAGAAAGCTAATTGGTTACATAACTGTGACGTGTAAAAATCACACTTCGTCTCCTTTTGATGGTATTCGCTGCTTTGCTACGCGGCGATGCAGGTAAAAACAGAACATCTCATAACACCCACGCAATTTTGTCCTTTAACATCACCTGTGATAATAACAGACAGAAAAGGCTGATACATAAGAAATTATATCAAAAGATAAGTTAAGTCTTACTAAAGAGGGAGCAGATACTCATTTGAAATTACAATAATTGTGGGAAGTCTTATATAATTTATTCACACCATTTGCTATAAAGATTTTAATAAATTGTTTAATGCGGTAAAGGAAATATTAACAAGAATGAATTATGAATGTGAAAATTTATTGATGTCGAAATTTAAATAATTTGGGAATTACAAAATTAAATTTTTAGAAATGTATTTATAAAATAGTAATTAAAGTGTTACTTTTGTTATGAATGATAAATATTAGTATCAGAAAGATACATGAAATAATTATTTAATGAATTTATGTGGTAATTAATATATATAGCGATCGCTTATTGTTTCTTTTTTAATTTTTGTTATTTATAACGAAATAGTTTTGTTTTAATAATGAATCATAACTTATTGATATTTTATTGTAACTTATCCATGAAACGTTAAAATATGTTGCACCTTACCATATTTTATTAATAATATATATTAACGTATATTTAATATATACGTTACCATATTTTATTTTTCATATACCATGTTATATTTTATATTGTAACATATTCCATAAAATTTTTTAGCAGCTGAAATTGTAGTATTTTTTATACAACACTTTTAAAGCATTAAATGTATTATAATATTATAATCATTTACGTAAATTAATCTGAAAAGGGAAAAATTAAAACGATGAATGAAAATGAAGATAATTTGTTTTTACATTCCTGCAATAATAGTTATCTCGTCTAAATAACCGTATTAATTTTTAATGGAATAATTTATTTTTTTATTAATTCGAATTTATATGATTTTCAGGATTCTTATTAATATAAGGATCATTAGAGATGTTAGATCTTCAGAAATTAGAGATGTCAAACGGAGCTTGGCACACCATGAGGCTGTTACGTTAATAAATAAGAAAAAAAGTATTAAATTCACAATTACTAATTTCATTCGAATTTTCTATATTCTTTTGTTTCCTGAAACAAAAGCGATATAATGGTATGTGAATAAATCAAATTAACCTTTGCAGAATTTTGATTGGTAGTTTTTGAGAAAATCTGAAATTTATTTAATAAATATCAAAATGGTTGATTTAAAATTAACTATTTTATTACTCTAAATAAGTATTTCGAATATGATATTGAATTATACACGTCAAAACCAGAGTTTTAAATTCTAAACTCGTGTTTGACTTGGATATTGTCGAGCATTTGATTAGGTAGGACAATTGTGAAAATTTTATTTGAGTCCCTAGAATCTACATAAAATAAGAATCTGCCATTCCTGTACATAAAAGTTACAAAAGGAAGACATACAAGTTTAATAACTGAATGCTATGCTACGCGGATAAATCTCTTGTGAATAAAATAAACACAACTTGCTTTGCTATAATAATACTTTTGGCATCAACAAATTTATATTTAACCCAACTTGAAGTATAATTTGTAAGGTTTCACGTTATTTAAACAAAAGTATAAGAATATATATCAGTCTTAAATATTTAAGATTAAATATGCTTTTACAAAACTTATCTTTAAAGCACGAACTCTACATAAAATGTTAAATAAATAACTAAATATGGTTTTTACAGAATCCAAATATAAGTAATCTGACGAAATAAATCTAAAAACATTATTTATGTTAAACATTGTAAAAATAAAATTTTAGCAAAAAATATCAGATAGAAGAAAATGACAAATATTTAGAGAATTTAATATTACGAGGTGAAAAAGTAACAAAATTTGTGAATAATAATGTCTTAATAAATAAAAGGAAAATTTCAAGATAAGTATTTATATTCATATTTAGTGAGACTTGCTTCTAATTATATGCAGAGTTTTTTTAAATGCTCTTATTATATTTAAATATATACCATGACTCCATAGATAAAAAAAAATTTGAAAATTCATAAAAAATGAAATAAATAACATAATTAACGAAAGATCAATATAGTGTTGTTCCTTTTTTTTTTTTTTTTTTTTTTTTTTTTGTTAAAATTTTTATTGTTACCCACTTTCTCACAAATTATAAGACTATGATAAATTATAGAAATTATGATAGATCTTCCTTTCAAGAATGTGTTGACCATTTCGTTAGACTTTGACTTGGCACGTTTTTTTTTGCCCGTTCGACTTTGGAACGGATAATTGGAGAGGGAGAAAGAGAAAAGGGAGTGTGCAGAGTCGAGTGAAGAATTCAAGGCAGTGCAGAAGGTACAAAAAGACCGTTAAACGAACTGACTTTTCAGATGATTTTGTAAATACTTGTTATATATTTGTGTTTCCTGTGTTATGTGTTGCAGTTGTGTAATGCTGTCTTTGAAAATTTTAATAAATATGACAACTAAAAGTCTCTTATATTATTTAAAGAAATAATTCAGTTTCTACTGTAAAACTACACTGAATCAAAATCACACGCATATCTGGCCCTAACATTTGATGGGAGTAAAGTCATGCAACCGCAAACCAAAAGCTGTATTGAATGGTTCCAGTAAAATGAGTGATAAAATGTTTCATGCAAGTGAACTACATGTGCGCATAGGAAAGAAAGCTTATTTAAGTGACAACGGTAGCTGTTTCTCACGTTGAAGGTATCATAAAAAAGCCCCGTGTGATAAGGTTTTTACTGTGGCTATCTGATTTAGGGCAATTAACAGAAATGATGCAAGGTTTGTGCATTTCCTTTGCCAATTAGTGATTTTTTCAAAAAAATAAATTAAATAAAGGAACACTGATAATACCAAAATTTTAGTAAATCAAATTTAAAAATCGCTTCTTTTTTATTACATTCTTCAAAAGCTGTCAATCATTCTATTTGTAACGCTATCAACTAATCACTAATTTTTTTTTTAAGAAATTTGAACAACGATTATTTATCTAGACATATTCTTAGCATTTGCATCTCTCAGTCAAATATTTATCAGAAGTTTAAACTATCATGCTTATTACAATTGTCTTAAATGAAAATAATGAAAATAAACCATAAATTGCAAATTAGTTTTTTAATATCACTGTAAATCAAATTAATAATAACCACGAAAAAGAAAATTAGTTAAAGATGGTATAAATTACTTGAAGTATATTTAAATAGATAATGACATTTTTCCAGGAAATACGTTTCTAAAGAACTATCTTTTTTAACTTCAAAAAATAATACATTTAAAAAAAACTAATTTATGTAGTCAAATTCATTAAAATACAAAGTTAAATTCATTGAAATTCCTTTAAAATAGATAACTAAGAAACATAATTGCCATAATTAGGTTTGATTTAATTTTATAATTGTAATTTTAATTATCAATAATTATAAGATTTAATTTAATGAGAAAAGGAATAATACATTAAAACCGCAAATTGCAATTTTTTTAATACTATTTTGAATCATTAAATTTTAACACATAATTAATTTTCAAATATAATAATACAAAAACGCCATAAATATAAATAGCTTCTTTGCAATACTTTCGAAGAAAATATTTTTTTGTATCATAATAATTTTATTAATTGCTATTAGAATTTTTCAGTTTTAATCTGAGGTTTTCGATTTAATTATAAGAAATGTACAAAATATTTTTTATATTATAAATGACCTTATCTGTGACTTTTTTGAATTTACATTATCGATAAATATTCTGATTTATCAGTCATATATTATTTCTAATATTGTATAGGATTTATATGAAGTCAAGATTAATTTCGTAATTGTTTATAATGTGTTTACTACTATGCCCAAAAAGTAAAAACAATTTTTTTTTTTCAAAAACTCTTTATTTATTCTTCCAAATTTATTTCATCGCCTTTTTAAAAGTAATCCCCCTCCGACACAATGCACTTATGCCAATTTTTTTTTAAAATCATCAATGCATGTTAAAAAGACATGGGCAGGGATAGCCTACAAAAGCGAGCGGCTATTCACTTTGTATCTATTCACTTGACTCAAAACGGTCTTTTGAGTTTAGGAATAGCCAGAAGTCACACGGTGTGAATACGGGTGTTGCTTGAATTATGTGGGATTTTACGGTGGTTGTGGACGATGTGTCGTCATTTTTGGCGAAAAAAGTCACGAAGGCAGTGTGAGCTGGCGCATTCAGTGTTTTCGGTACCCATCGAGATTTGACGCGTTTGAGGCCCAAAATGGAATGGACAAATCCTTTTGAAACACCAACATCATCAGCAAGGTCTCTAATTGTAAATCGACGGTTTGCAAGCACCAAATCTTTCATTTTTTGGACCTTCGTCGGTTGAGGTTGGTGGTCGACCAGAGCGTTCTTTTGTCTTCAAAGCGCTCTCTTCCTTCTTTGAACTGTTTATACCACTTTAAACATTTCTTTCCGATATAGGAATGCCTTTTGCAACATTCTATATGTTTCCGCAAACAAAATTGGATGCCATTTCTTTGCTCAATGAATTCAGACATTTCAAAAATCGCCGGAATCAGTTTTAGCTTCTCACAAAGCCAAGTGTAAATCAAACATTAATGAATATTTTGACCTCAATTTTCACACAGATGTCAAGGACAGTGCCAGCAACATAAAAAAGAAAAGGAAATTGAAAGGAAAAGAAAAGGAATTATAAGCCCCGGGAATTTTAAATTGAAAATGGGTCTTTACTTTTTTGTACACAGTAGTATATGACGTAAGATAAGTTTCATAATTCGCCATAATGTGTTTATTTTCCTATTCTTTTACTCAATAGCGGAAGAAAATTCGTTTCTCATATTATGTGTACGTTGAAGTTATTATTTTGGTAAACAAGTACATACGTAAGGTTTGGTTGTAATTGTAATAAAGTGCCGTGCATCAAGAGTTGGCCTTGTTTTGGATGTTTAATGGATGTTTTTTCTTTCGAAACGACAAACTCGAGAAGAAGAAGAAGTCAATGGTTCTAAATTAAAAACAAATCACATTTGATTTTTTTCCAGAAATAATAGGAATTTATTCTTTTAGACTAATCAATTTCAAAAGATATCTGAGCTCTCTTTTAATATACCATTACATTTGAATGATATGTTTTTATCAATTAAATTTTTTGAAATAAATATTTAGAATCTAATGTAATTAGAAACTAATTCCAAAACATGATGTCAGAAACCTTTAAAAGATTATAAATAAGAGGGAGATAAAATATATCTGAGCTGGAAAACAATATTTGCAGACAACACAACAGAAAATAATTAATGGCGTTTTTTTTCAGTGTGAGTAGTAGTAATTTAAAATAAGCAAAATGTATTTGTAAATGCAATTACTTCGATATTACTCTAAAATCACTAGCTGGGAAATTTCTGCTTTAAAATGAGGATTTAATCTAATAATAGTAAGGAATCTTGTACTCTCTGAATTAGAATTCAATCTTTAACTCAGAACAATTTCTAATGGCATGATTTGATGAAAAAAATTAAATTATGTGAAGTACTTTAATTTAAAATGTTTTATACTTTAACGAATTTCTCAAATATATTTTGGAGTGTTTTATTTTGTATTTTCGGTTAAATTTTCTTGAACATGTTAAACTCAGCCTGATCAATAAGGGGTTAGCACTCCAGTCGTTGGTATCATACAAGCTTAAGGTTCAAATCCTGATAGTGGCATGGATGTTTGTTCGTAGTTCTGTAACCTCTTTATACAGTAGGTCCTGGTCTAATTAGCCCTAGTGTGCAAAAATAACCATAGAGACACAAACCAAATTCTCATATTCTTTTTATTGGTGTAACAGCCCCATGATAGCAGACTTCGAGACAGAAGATGTTTTTTTATATGGTTGTTTACCCTACTCTCTACGGGAGCTACGGTTTAAAGGGGATTTGGAGCCACTATAAACATACAAGGCACAATCGGGACTCGAAACCCTGTAGCACCGAGTGCCACAACGCCAGTCACTAGGCCATCAAGCCCCAAATTCACACAATCAGCAGTAAAAAATTTTTCTAATGCAGCTGGCAAATTTGTTAGTTTCACTTGTAATTTTTTGTAACTGGCTCTTTGAGCTCGATTTTGCCCTACTTTAAGCGATCGATTTAATTGAAACTTTACATTACCCAAGGGGGCGACACTAAAATATTTTTGATAAATTTATTGTCTCATCATGATTAGGATCGCCAGGATGAGTGATTTTATTTCAACTTATGAAGAGCAATTTAGCCCATGTAGATCCTATTCAGTAAAGACATTCAAACCTGCGTGGAACAGTGGCACAACGGATAACTCACTGACTACGGGTCACATCCATGTTCGAATCCTGTTTGGCCCCGATACTTTTAGCCTTTGTTTTACTCACAATTAAAAATTGTAAGAACTATACCAGTCCTCCATCAGGACCTCATTTAAAATATATATAGTTTAAAAAACTATATAAATTTTAATGTCAAACTAAAAAGGACAAAATAATTAATAAGTAGTTTGACGATGAAAATGAATGTCACTGTTCTAAAAGCGTCAAACTCAAAAATATCAAAAATTTTTTTTTACTGTTCTGTTTGAAATTATATAACAATTTAAAAATGAATAATGCTATATTTTGAGAACAGTGACATTCATTTTCTCGTCATCATTTTATTCTCATGTTAACAATTATTTTTTACTTTTTAGTTTGAAAGCCAAGCGTGTTTTTTAGTGTTTTTAAACTATAATTTATTACTTCAATTTATTGACAAGAATATTAAGGAATTAAAAATTTAGGGTCCAGCCTCCGAAGAAGACAGGGAAAATAGAAAAGCATACGTCCAAGAGCTGAGAAAATTGGGAAGCGTCTAAAGTCAGAGTAAATGAAATCATAAGCATTATCAATAAAAGTTTAATGTTAGCATCTTGCAGGGTATTGGTAAAAAAAAAAATAGGAGAGACTTCATAAACAGACTTATTAAAGCAAAAAAAACTGCAGAGAGTTAATCGTTAAGAAAAAATATGAAAGATGGGATTAGTAGGGGTTAGTGTAATAACAGAAAATAAAAAAAACAGTCAAGGAAATCTATATATATCTTTACTTCAATGACGCAATAGGCTCATGGTGACCAAGGCCGTCTGCTTACTGGCAAATTCCGAAAAATGATGTTTTTTTTTTTTTTACAGGGTAGAGTTGTCTGCTCTATGTCTCACAGTCATATTAAACCCATACCTAAGGTTTAAAGAGGATTTTGAATCAATGCAAGTATCCATGACATCGCTTGGGCTCGAGTTGGAAAAAATGTACCGAAACCCAAAACCTGTGGCACCGAGCTGTACAGTGATAGTCAATAGGCCATACACACATATATATATATATATATATATATATATATATATATGTTGTTCTAATGCAACTGGCAAGCACTTAGACAATTGTCATTGATGTCTTAAGACAAGCGCTGCACAGACATTACTCACTTGGCACTACCCCGGGGTCACGTATAGCTTGAATATATGCTACGGACACGAGAAATTCTACCCCCTCAACGCTCTACGATCCTATTAGACCGGAACCTACGGTTTAAAGTGGATTCCGAAACCACTACACACATTCATGTCACCGCCGGGACTGGAACCCGAAATTTATGGTACCGAGTTCCAGAGAGCTAGCGACTCGGATCTATGTTCAAATCTATCCTGTAACATTGATTTATGAATATGCATTAAGCTAGAATGTGTTTTTCACTATTGTATAAAGATGGAATGTGAAATTCTGTAAAATGTCATAATAAAAATTATGCTATTTGAAATCACATATTTGTAAAAAAATATAAAAACCAATATGCTCTAAATTTTTAAACCCTCTTCAATCACAATTCGTCACTAACTATTAATTATAGCATAGTTGGTACATATTATTATTACTACATTTATTTTATTGGTTCGCTGAATTATTATTGGTTTCCAACGAAAAAACCCATTATCATAAAATTCAGCTTGATCGATCTTGGCTTTAAAAGAAGTCATCCCGGAAGAAGGTTTTCAGCTATCAGTTTCTAAATAAGTTCCAAACCATTCCAAATATTTTGAGCTTTTCGGTGCGTGTAGGAATGTTTGGTATGTGTATGTCGGAGAGGAAAATTAAAAAAAATCCTTCGACGCCAGGGGCTAACAAATATTTTTCAGGACGCTAAAAAGGAACTTTGAAAAACAATTATATTTTTTATTGTTAAATCAAGAAAACAACTTATTTACCTTCTCATATTGGTTCCTTAAAACTAATTGAAATGATGAGATACATTCTTCAAAATTATTACATCAAAGAATGAGTATTGAAATATGTCATAAAATATGGTGAAGAAATCATATAATAAAATTTGAGATAGTAAATTATGCAACAAAGAACAATAAGTAACATTATTTGAAATTTATATATTTTTTCATTAATTTTTGTTTAATATCAAAGTAATTAATATCAGAGTCTAAACAGTCGACCCATCTCTTTTTCGATCTTCCTCTTGGTCGTTGTCCTAAAGGGATTGCTGGACTGGAGATCCACGGCTAAAAGAAGAACAGCCTGGCTGGATCTTTTAAAGAAGGCCAAGGCCCACAACGGACTGTCGTGCCAGTTATGATGATGATCAAAGTAATTATTCTAATAAGTACCTTGAAGGATTTTGATAATTGATCAACGTTTTCTCTTGTTTATATTACAAATTGGAACATCAGAGAAATCTCTTGTCGTTGTCCAACCTTTCAGAATTATTTGAATGGTTTTTCTACTTTTGGAACTAATTAGATCGTATCAGAAATCTAAGGACAATCAGCTTTTTTAGTTTCGAACTCAGTTTCCTTAGATCGACACCTTAGTTTACTACTCCACGGGATACTTAGACCCCGTTTATAAAACTTCTTTCAGATACTATTTATGCTTTTATTCCATAATTCAAAATGTTCCAAGATTCAAGGTACTTATTAGAGATTAATGTTCATTATATCTCTAATAAGTACCTTGAATGTTTTGATTATTGTTCAATAATCAAAACATTCAAGGTACTTATTAGAGGTACTTTGTACAAGAGTACAAGGTACTCTTGTTTCTACTACAAAATGGAATAGTCCTCCTCAGAGCCTATTCAAGAGTCCATATCAGAGAAGCTCTTGTCGTTGTCCAACCTTTCAGAATCATTTGAAGGACTTTTCCAACTTTTGGAACTAACGAGATCGTATCAGATGTAAGTACAGAAATCTAAGAACTATCAGCTTTCTAGGTTTCGAACTAAGTTTCTTAGATCGAAGTGTTAGTTCCCCTAGTCCTCAGGATATTTTAGACCCATTCATAAAAATATTTTTAGAAGATATTTATGATTTCATGTAATAATGTTTATTATATTTCTAATAAGTACCTTGATGGTTTTGGATTATTGTACAATATTTTCAACATATTCTGTTGAAAAAATAGCTTCGTGAGGACTACAAAGTGGAGTAGTCCTCTTCAGGTAGGGGATATCAGAGAAGCTCTTGTCGTTATCCAACCTTTCAGAACTATTTGAAGGCTTTTTCATCTTTTGGAACTAACAAGATCGCACCAAAAGTATATACAGACATATAAAGGACAATAACATTTCTAGGTTACGAACAGAGTTTCCTTAGATCTAAACCGTAGTTCACTAGTTCTCAGGATATTTTAGACCCAATTTATAAAACTCTTTTTAGATAATGTTTATGATTTTACTATATAGATCATAATTGAAATTAAAACATTCTAATGCCTTCATAACTATTTAAATACATATTATTTATAAATGAATTGCTAAACGGAATTATTTAAATTAAACCCATGTTTCAAAGTTATTTGAATGTAATGATTTTCTAAACACAGAAAATATACTTAACCATCTAGACTTACTTAAAATGATTACCTAAATAATTTGAACCTCCCAATGTGTTTATTAAGTTAACTCATAACTATCAGTTATTAACGGAACGAATTGTTATCAGTTATTAACGTGAATTGAATTCTGCGAATTAATAATTAAAAAGCTCTTAATGTAAAAATGGGAAAATGTCATAAATGAATTGAAAGAGATATATGGAGAAATTAATATTACTTTAGATATGAATTAAATTAAATTAAATATATAAATTAAATATATGAATTAAATTAAAATAAATATATGAATTAAACTAAATTAAATATATGAATTAAATTAAATTAAATATAAAAATTAAATATATGAATTAAATTAAATTAAATATATAAATTAAATATAGGAATTAAATTAAATTAAATATATAAATTAAATATATGAATTAAATTAAAATAAATATATGAATTAAACTAAATTAAATATATGAATTAAATTAAATTAAATATAAAAATTAAATATATGAATTAAATTAAATTAAATATATAAATTAAATATAAAAATTAAATATATGAATTAAATTAAATTAAATATATAAATTAAATATAGGAATTAAATTAAATTAAATATATGAATTAAATTAAAATAAATATATGAATTAAACTAAATTAAATATATGAATTAAATTAAATTAAATATATGAATTAAATTAAATTAAATTAAATATATAAATTAAATATATGAATTAAATTAAAATAAATATATGAATTAAACTAAATTAAATATATGAATTAAATTATGATTGAAGATGTGAAATAAATTAAAAGTAACCTCAAATCATTCAAATTAATTTAAATCATTTAAACTAAATGAATTGATTTAGGATATTGATATAAAGATAGTAATATTAATTATAAAATCAAAGAACGTGAAAAAAAAAAAAAAAAAATTATTATTTATTCCAATTTAAAAATATTCTTATTATAAATAGATTTCAAAAGAAAAAAAACGAAAAATATTCCATCAAATCTCATTTGATTAAAATAAATAGAATACAATAAGAACCAGTGGGAATTCTTTATTTTTACAGAACATTAGTCTCTTAAACCGGTGATTATCTCTTCTCCTCAGAATCAAAAAAGTAACTATCTAGAATCTATTATTAAGTAGGTGGTGTTATTATTAAAATAACAAACAATGATGTTGAGATAATTTGACACGTGTGCCCCATTTCTTGGAGAACGTGTGTTCTAGAATACATAAATTTATTGTTAAATTTTTTTAAATACAAAATATCATTATGCACTCTTATTGATTTACTTGTAGAATCTGAACAATAATTTAAAATAATTTGTAAATTGTACTTTTATTATCATTTATTATAATAATAATTATTATTAAATATTTAATAAAATAATTATTAATTAATTGTATTATTATTTATTATACTTTTATTTTTATTTATTCTAATACAATTTATGAAAAACAATAAATAATTTTATTGTTTATCATAGTACCTTATGATAATATAAATCGTTTATGGTATTACATTACATTCATTACAGGAGAACTGAAAATATAAATTCCATCAAAAAATAATTCTAAATGTGAAAAAAATGTATCCAAATTGATAAATAGCTCGTTTTATTTTCCATTTATGCTAAAAACAAATTGTGTCTGTTCATTTGGTCTAATTGGCGAGCATCACTTCCAGGGTTTGATTTCCATTCAAGGAGTGTGTTATCAATTAAAAAGTTTCTACAGCCAAATGTTTTTACAATTACTCTACTCAAATGGTCGCCTTCTCAGTTGAATTGATCCTTCGCATACATGTCCTTAAAGGGTCAAGGATGGGATTGGGGTTTTTTCTGCCTCACTCAGAGTAGCTTATTTGTCTAAACTCAATAATATTAAAAATCTGATGTATAGAAGGGAGCAATTGAAAACTGCAATTGTCTCAAAATTGTAACTACTCTGATATCTAGAAAAAAGTGAAATCAGAAACAGTGAATAATAATAGTGGGATTAATAGTGGAATAGTTACTTTCTCTGCCAAACCCATTTTTGTTGTAACATCAATTCATTGATAGGCATGTTATTCCTGTGTAAAAACATAGAATCCTGTACCTTTTGTGCCAAATGCACAAATGCATTCCAAGTCACGCTAAGAAAATATAATAATGAATAGCGCATTTACTTTTTGCAATAAAACGATGTTGAGCAAAAATCCATCACTAGCATGCCAAGTCGCCAAGAAAGCAAACAAAATGGCTGCTGAAGTTCCGTGTCGTTGTAAACGCTACTTCTCTAAAATTCATCGCCAAAAATCGCTATTACTCCAACATTAGTTGTCAAACAGCTATTACATCAAATTTTATTCCTTGAATTTTTCTACGTCAACTTTATTTATTTTTTTTTTTTTTTTTTTTTTAGCTAAGCGAAATTTTATTTTTAAATAGCTTTTGAGCCAAATTTTATTGCTTTATCGCCAAATTTTATCACTAAGAGATATACTATTCCTAAAATGCTTTTTCGCCAAGTGTTATCAATTTAATGCCAAGTTTGGGTTTTATTATGTCCCCTAAAATGCCTAAATTGCCTTTAAGTCAAATTATGTAGCTTTATCGAAAAAATCTATCATTATTTTGCCAAACTTTTAATGATTTGCTTTTTGCTCCAAATTATTATGTGGAATTTTGTTTTGTTAACTCACAAAAATGTATTTTTAACAATGATAATAATCGCTATTATGATGAAATTAAACCAAACTTATTCGCTATTGTTGCAATTTTTTTTATTATGTCGAAAACATATTTCATCTTGTTTACGATGCCAAATTCGAATGAGGAAACAATTTTAATAAAAAGAAATAAATAAGAAACCAAAGAACATCCTACATTTTATTCTGATATATAATTTGATGGAGGCGAAAAGGATCTTCTTCTTGTCTCACTGAAACGTTCTTGCAATAATCACATCAAGTGAATGAAGAAGAAAACACGAGCAAAAACATCATCCCAAAATCACAGAAACATTTAATAAGTTCCAGAGATCGTTTTTTCCAGTGAGCTAACGTTCTAAAATTAACAAGCTACATTTTCCTCGCTATTTTAAATAACGGTTGCCACAAAACCTCAGCTATGTCAGCAGCTTTAAAAAGAAAATTATTATTTTATGATAAAATATAAGTTATTAATAAAATAAAAAAGAATCATTTTTGTTGTTTGGTTCATATTTTCATGAAAGGCAACATCATAAAAATTGTTTACATTTTGTATCAATGGCCGACATATGTTATAAGAACAAGCTCGGAATATTCAATAATTTATCAGAATAATAATTTTAAAAAAATACATTTTTTTTGTTCTTATTTACTATAAATACAAATTCTGCTAATTACAATCAAAGTAACAATGAAATAGTTATTATATTCTTCGGAAAAAGAAATTAGGAAATTCCTCTAATTACAGTATTGTAACCCTAAAGAAATAATTCGGGCGAAATATTCCGGTTGCAAGATTGGCGACTTCCTCAGAGGTACAGTATTCTAGATCTCAACCCATTTTTGGTGTATAGAGAAAGCCTGATAATTTCGATTGGAAAGTAATTTCCTTTTAAGGTTAAATGTTAATGTCAACGCAAGAACTCTTATTCCAGAGCAGCGTTGGTATAAAAGCTTCATACAGACCACTGAAAGTGTTAAAATTTTAAAAAAAATAATAATTCATTATTTTCAGTTTATTATTTTTGATACATTAAATTTAGTTTATGGCTTAATTGCTGGATGAGCTAAATTCAATTGATATTATTCAAGACATTACTTTTAAGTTTCATTTGCTTAAACATGTTGTGTGAAGTTAGAGCTATCTGATTCTTGACGCTTTGTGTTTTTCAAGTAAAATATCTCAATTTGAATCTATAAAGGAGTTGAATAGAATGTTTTCGAATCAATTCAACTAAAACATTTAATGAAATTATATGAGTAATACATTTTTATTTTTATTTGCTAAAAAAATTCATTAATAAAATAAAAACCTTTTTATTTAATAACAATCGATTAAAACACCAATAACGAAAAATTATTAATTTATTGCTGTTTATCTAAATAAACTAATTTAATTTCATGTAATTTTAAATTGCCTTTGAATTCTTAAAGTTCCAACTTCTATTTTTTTTATCAAGAACTGAAATCAATAGATTACCATTTTTTGGCTATGTGGATAATGTTATAATATCAAAGATTATTTGAAAAATTCATTAGAAGTATGACTTAGGCTATATACATTAACATAAACTTCATATATCTTGTTTAATAATAAAACTTTTTAATAATCCATATGTTATTTATACTTTTTAATAGAAAATAAAAAGTAATACAAAATATGAAGGCAAAAAGGCAAGAGGTACAAATGGCTACCTAGCAGACAAAGACAAGGATTTTAGAAAATAATCCAATAATTTCTTATTTAAATTTTGTTATTTCCATTTTTTCATGAAAAAAAAAAAAACCTCATAAATTCTTAAAAGATAATTGATACCGTATTATTATAAATTTAAGCATCTAATTCTTATTTATTTAATATTTGGTTAATAAATAAACAATTATTTTCGTGTGGTTTGAATTTGCAAAACAAGTTTGTAAACAATATTTCCAACCAAAAAATTTTATTTTATGTAAATTGAAACAATAGCCATAAAAATATGGATAAACAACTATCCTATTTTGTCACTAATTACCACTTTGATAATTACCCATTTTCCGTTAAACTAATTTAATAAACAGTAGCCTACAAAATTACTTACCGTATTTCCTGAAAACTCGACATATTTCGTAGAATTTGGAACATTATTTTTGAAAAGATTACTAATGTTTCAGCGAACACAATTATGCTCGCATATTTTCCCAGAATTCTTAATTGTTCAACCTATAATAAGCTCGACATCTAAATTTTCATTTAAAAAAATAGGTTAGAAGCATAGAATATCGAATTTAATAATATTACAGGCAAAAATGAAATTGAACGACACGTGGCTCAGGGGCAACTAGAGCGTAGAAGTGCTCAGATTCAAATCTGTCCATTGCTTCTCTACTTTCAGAGACAAGGAGACTCTATGGTGATTAAGGCTATATATACAATACGTTTCTAAAAAATAATCAGATTGTTCTCAATATGGTATTGGTTGGCATTCATTGGTATTGTTTCGATTTCAAATACGGCATTCAAATGCGAGTTGTTACATTAAAGTTCTCATGGAAGGGCACGCCATCCCTTCATCGATGGATGTATGCCATGATCAGCTCATCATGCCATACATCCATAGATCAGCTAAAAAAGGCAACCGGTATTGTACACACACACACACACATATATATATAAGGGGCAATAAAGGGCTTTGCAATGGACAGGCGTGGCAGTAATTTTGAATCTTTCTCGGGTTCAAAAAAAAGAGCTAAAAGTAAATACAAGTTACAAATATACACTCATGTCCATAAATTAAGGATAATGAAGTTCAGGCAAAGAAAGAGACATAAGCAAAACAAATTTGACTTATTTGTAAAGTCTATTTATTAAACAAAAGGTAAAGAGCAAAAAAAGATGCTATATGTTTAACATAATTAATAAAAATTGCGATTTTTACTCCCTGGAGCAAATTTCAAAAGGAACCTATTTACAAAAAACAGTATAACATGGTTAGTATGAGGGTTAATATGGAGTATGTCTCCCGGACGATGCAATACAGGCCTCACAACGCCTAGGCATGCTGAGTAACAAATTATCAATCTGATCTTGGGGAATATTACACCACTCATCAAGCAATGCCCTCCGAAGTTCCAATTGACAGGTGGGAGGGGGTTGACGGGCTGCAATTCGTCGGCCAAGCATATCCTGAACATGCTCAATTGCATTCAAGTCCGGTGAGTATGCTGGCAAATCCATACGGGTGATATCCTCCAATAGAAGGCATTCGTCTACAATGTTTGCACGGTGAGAACGGGCGTGGTCATTCATAAACAGAAATTCAGCACCCATGGCGCCCCAAAACAAACATACATGTTGTTCCAGAATGACATCCCGATAGATGTGGCCTGTCATCGTTACACTCTGAACATGCAGGTCAGTTCTGGAACCAAGAATAATTCCTCCCCAAACGAGCCATCCTGCACCACCGTAACGGTATCGTTAAATGGTGTTCTCTTGGTGGTAACGGGTACCTGGCGCTCTCCATATGAAAGTCCGGCGAGAATCAGACTGCAAACTAAACCTGGACTCGTCGGAAAACATCACACAAGACCACTGTAGCGGTGTCCACAATGCATGCTCTCTACTCCAGGTTAATCGCAGACGACAGTGAGTTGCGGTAAGTGGAACACATCCGACAGGCCTACGAGCATATAGACCAATTTGCCCTAAGCGTCTGTACACGGTCTGCCTTGAAACTGTCGTACCGGTAGCTGACGAGACAAGTCTGATGCTGTGCTCCGTCTGTTCCTTTTGGCAGTAACTGCTAAATACCGATCCTCATTCGGCGTTGTAACTCAGGGGCGATCTGTGCTGTAGCATCTACTCACATTACTATCATCTTGGAATCGTTGCCAAAGACTGGAGATGACACTGGGCGATTCCAAGTTCCTCGGATACTTCCAGCTGGGTACGTCCACATTGCAGTCATCCGTTAATTCTACCACGTAAAAAATCATCCAAATACTTCCTTTGTGCCATAACTATGCGGTTATTGCACTGAAAGGCTTTTTAAAGCGCTTGTGAACAATTTTACTTAATTCCTTATATACCCCTCTCTTACACTCTCGTCATTGTGACGTACTATCCGCGCCATCTGGTGGTTTCCTGTAATTTGCACATTCTTCTTCAAGATGTGTGTGATAATTCTACAGGTGAAATTTTTATTTTAGAGTTCAATTTCTGTGTGATTCTGAATTATCCTTAATTTATGGACATGAGTGTATATCGATTTATTAATGCGTTTTTCCCAAATTCCATAACATACACGATTCTGAAAAGACTAAAGATACCCGAGGCATTGCATATAGCAACAAATTTACCAAATGAGGCGGACATGTTAAGAATTATGTTTGCTGCTAACTTTTGAGAGCTAAACAAAAAATAATGGTGCTGTGTATTCCAATATTTATTTAATCTTCTTTCCAATACTGTTTAATAGTTATTGGATAATTTCGTATAATACAGTACAACTTCAGAAAATACAGCAATTTAAAGAATGGTATGTACTTTGATCTTTTTTTTTTTCTTTATGTCTATTGATGCAACTTCATTTTTGTTATTATTATAGAATTATTAACATTACTCTGTACCAAGCTGGATACCAAACATTACTTTTAGTAGTTTAAAGGCACTAATTTTCTTTAGACCGACATCCACTAAAGAGAGAATGGAAGGACATACATATTTCTATGTTTGTATGTGTGTATATCTATGTATATATGAGGATACTATATATATATATATATATATATATATATACACACTGAAGTGACAAAAGTCATGGGATAGCAATATGCAAATTTTCAGATGGCAGTAGCATCGCGTAGAACAGGTATAAATGCTCAGTGCTTTCGCAGAGCTTTCATTTCTGTTCAAGTTATTCATGTGAAGAGGTTTTGACGTGATGATGACCGCACGACGGGAATTAACAGACTTTGAACGCGGAATGTTAGTTGGAGCTAGACGCATGGGTCATGCCATTTCGGAAATCGTTAGGGAATTCAACATTCCCAGATCCACTGTGTCAAGAGTGTGCCGAGAGTATGAAATTTCAGGCATAACATCCCACCATGGACAGCGCAGTGGTCGACCGCCTGCACTTAACGACCGAGACCGGCGACGTCTGCAAAGAGTCGTAAATTCTAACAGACAAGCAACACTGCGTCAAATAACCGCAGAAATCAATGTGGGACGTAGAAGGGACTTGTCTGTTAGAACTGTGCGGAGAAATTTGGCTTTCTTGGGCTATTCCAGCAGAAGACCGACTCGAATGCCTTTACTGACAGAACGACATCGCTTGCAGCGACTCTCGTGGGCACGTGAGCATATCGGTTGGTCCCTAGATGAATGGAAAACCGTGGCCTGGTCCGATGAGTCACGATTTCAGTTGGTAAGAGCTGATGGTAGGGTTCGAGTGTGGCGCAGACCCCACGAAGCCATGGACCCAAACTGTCAGCAAGGAGCTGTTCAAGCTGGTGGTGGCTCCGTAATGGTGTGGGCTGTTTTTTCATGGCATGGACTTGGTCCTCTGGTGCGACTGGACCGAACATTGACTGGAAATGCTTATGTTCAGCTACTTGGAGATGACTTGCAGCCATTCATGGACCTCATGTACCCAAACAACGATGGGATTTTTATGGATGACAATGCGCCATGTCACCGGGCCACAACTGGTCGCGATTGGTTTGAAGAACATTCTGGACAATTCCAACGAATGATCTGGCCACCTAGATCGCCCGACATGAATCCCATCGAGCATTTATGGGACATCATCGAGAGGTCTGTTCGTGCCCAAAATCTTGTACCATCAACGCTTTCACAATTATGGACGTCTATCGAGACAGCATCGCTCAATATTCCTGCAGAAGACTTCCAACGACTTTTTGAGTCCATGCCACCTCGAGTTGCTGCACTTCGCCGGGCGAAAGGAGGGTCGACACGATATTAAGAGGTATCCCATGACTTTTGTCACTTCAGTGTATATACATATATATATACATCTCTATCAATATATGGATAGATATGTTTGTGTATATATACCTGAACAACTTCAATACATCAAAAGAGCATCTAAACTTTCTAAACCTGTCTTTAGTTATGTTAATCTGAACTATTGCTAATAGCCTATTATCTAATAAAAATCGATTTTAATCAAAAGGCAATACAAAAAATGAATAGAAAACTAATCTTTCCAAAACTGAAAAAAAAAAAAATTTAGTTAGAAATGTAAGCGTTTTCAAATTTATTTTTATATTAATGGTATTGAAAACAAATTAAATATATTCCAGTTGTAAAAACATCTATTCTATTTTTGTTGAAATAATCCTAAAATATTTTCTCTGGCTCATTCTTAAATGGTTATAGGTAGTGATTATTATTATTAAATAATTATTAGTAGTATGTTTAAATAATTATTTTTATATTAATATTATAAATATTTTTGATTCGAAATCGTAACTTTAAAATAGATAAACCAATAATATTAAAGCATTATAAAATGATATAACGAAAATGTAAATAACAAGAAAAAAATTTTTTTCATTTGGAACGAATTCTATTTTTAAGAAAGGATTTCTTTTTTCGACGTTAAAATCTTTAGTGTTTTAATTTATTAAAAATGTAACAGAATATTTTGTAGAAAATTTTTTTATTCGTTCAGATGTTATGTAAAAATAGGATATAAATAAATATTTTATCGTATATGCCTGATATTGTAAATTGTAAAATATCATTTTAAAAAAATTAAAAAAGAGTTAAGTTTATAAGTATTTAATGTAATAACAGTTTTTTAATGGACATGAAACTAATTTAATTTAAATATATTAAATTTTGGGAAATTTTTGCAGTGTTCGTTTGAAATTGTAGTACCAAAATGTTGGTATAGTCTAGCAGTCATCTATCTTCCTTTGTGCACCCTGGATAACTTAGAATTTGCTATATATTTGTATTTCTTTCGAACTAATAAGCGTCTAGGTCTCTGAATCACTTTATTTAAATATAGATTACAAAAAATGAAAAAATGTTTTTAATAATTTCCAACATAAAATTTTAAAAGATTAATTTATCAAGTAAAATAAAGTTTATTTAGATGAAAGAAATCATTCACTTATGATTTCATCAAATTTCAGATTTTTTATTTCAACTAAAATAATTTTTAATGATTAATAATCTAAAATAATTTTTTATTGATTAATAATCTAAAATAATTTTTAATGATTTCTTTCATTTAATCTAATCCTAATTTCTTAATTAAAAAATAATTACAACAAGAAATTTCAAGCTGAAATTAAGTTAAAACGTCATATTAAATAATCCAAACAAAATCATATCAAGATCACTTAGTTATTAAAATCATACATTTTTTTAAATTCCGTAAATCATCTATTTCTGGAAGACATTTCTCGAAAATGAAAACTTGTTTAGGAAAATTTTTGTAACCTAAAAATAAGTCATTAGGATAAAAATTATCCAATCCTAATTCCTTGTGACGCATTTATTTTAAGACTTCTCTTAATCACATTTATTAATGCATCTGTCATTTTCCAATTTAAATTAAACCTCTGACATCAAAAGCATGTGAAAAAAAATTCTTCCAGAAAATATTTCATGTTCTCCGAATTGTTTCGAAACCAGAACTTAAAAATATTTCCTTTTAATGCAGTTTTACAAGAATTTTCTGATCTCTCCATTTTTCCAAAAAATAGGAAATTTGATAAAGCAAAGATAATGAGGATATCAGTTTTTTAGCCGCTGAACACCTCCGCGCTTCGTTCCGCCTGAGGATAACAAAAGGCTTGCGCGTAATAAAAGAGTTCCTAACTGCGTTGACCACATTGACTTCGTTTGTAACAACGTCACAGGCGTGGGAGTCGGGTTTCGACCAATGAGGAGGAAGGAACTGTGCGCTCTCCAGCCGCGGAATGCATGAGACGATCGAAAATCTCTTAGATAACTTCGAATTTTTCAGTGGAGCTTACAAGCATAATGCATAAGCAAAGTGTTTAATAACAGTAACTGAATCTATACGCTTCCACTAGCAGAGTTCCTGTATTCCTGTCCTGTACTACCATCCGTAGAAGATCCATTTTTCTGCTACTGTATCAACTTTAATCAAGTCTGCAAAAAGTAAGCATATTATTTTGTAAATAATAATTTATTAGTTCTTTTTTTTTTTTTTTTGGCAATTAAAAAATAAACGGAACTTGCAAACGATTTTAGAATGAAATTAAAGAGAGTAATTTTAAAAAATTATTCTTTGTTTTATTATATGTATTTCAAATATTTTGGAACATGCTTTTGTGCATCGAATTTATTAAATTAAATATTAAAAATATTAGTGTACAATTTAAGTATTTAAATAAGTTTGCGAAAAAGTAAGCATAATATTTTGTAAATATTAATTTATTAGTTCTTTTTTTTTTTTTTTTTTGGCAATTAAAAAATTGGCAGAACTTACAAACGATTTTAGAATGAAATTAAAGAGATTTTTTAAAAAAAAATTTAACCAATTATTCTTTGTTTATTATTTGTATTTTAAATATTTTTAGAAATCATTTATATATCGTAAATATTAAATTAAATGTTAAAAATTTTAGTGTACATTTAAATTCACTTTATAATAAAATTAGGTATATTTTTTTTATATTACTAATACGATATATCTAATATTTATAAACTAATATAAAATTTCTAAAAAAAAAAAAAAAAAATCTTATATTTTTAATTTATGAAAGTAGAAAAAGAAACGTATTTTATAAAGTGTGTGTTTAAAATTATTTACGTATATTTTATTTGATAAAGAGTGCGATAAATTTATCTAATAATTTGTATAATATATATAGTATTTATAACTACTATAAAATTTCTAATAAAGAAAAAAATCTTACATTTTTTAATTCATAGAAGAAGAAAAAGAAACGTTTATTATAAAATTTTTGTTTAAAATATTAAGGCGTATTTTATTTGATAAACAGTGTGATAAATTTCGTTGATTAACTGTAGTTTAATATTAATCTTATTTAACTATAACCTATTTAATTATAAACTTGCGTATAATTAAGATTATTATTTTTAAATTTAAAACAATAATTGTTTGGATTTTAAGGAAATAGGTTAAATTTAATTAAAATCATATAATTTATCACATAGTTAATTTTTATAAATTTAACTATTAAATATATGAATTTGCTGTTCGTAAAACATCGTTTATTTTTTAAAACTTAAAATATTTTTTCAATCAAATATATTTTCAGATATTTTGTATTAATCAATTAATTATACAATACTTATTTTTTAATAACATAATTCATTAAATGTATTTTAAATAATTTTAAGCAGTTATTTAATAAATTAAAATCTTATAATTTATATAAACTTAAATATTAAATATATATGTTTGATGTTCATAGCATCGTTTATTTCTTAAGAACTTCAAATATTTTTTAATCAAATATATTTTCAGGGTAATTGTATTAAACAATTAATTATGGAATATTTAATTTTTTATAACGTAATTCATTAAATGTATTATAAATACTTTTAAGCAATTTTTTAATAAATTTATATTTCTAATTTTACTATTAACTTTATAAAAAAGTATTAAATTAATTATTCTTATCTATTTGGTATTGATTTTCCAATGATCTATATTAATTTGAAAACCCTTATTCATTATTTTTTAATTATAATCTTATTATTTTAATTTTTTAATTAATCTTATTATTTTTAATTATAATCTTATTATAATCTTATTATTCATACTTTATATTTAATTTAATATTTCTGAAAAATATATTAAATATTTTAATATTTATAAATGTGACATGAAATTATAAAAAATTTTTATATTGTTTATATTCTTATTTTTTTTAATTATTAATACTTTAATTAATGATACTGGTTTTACATGAAGTGAATTTTAATTAAAATTATGAAATTTTTTAATAAAGTATAATTAATTATTCCCTAGTTTTAATTTTAATAGAATTTTCTTTTAATAATCATTATAACAGTTTTTAGAAGAACTTCTATTTAAAAAATGCCTTATATTAATTCGACGTTTTCTTATTTTTTAATTTTTATTTTTTTCTCGTTATATTAAAAAACAATTTTTTTTTTATTAAAGCATCATGTTTCAAATAACAATTATTAATTTTTTTTATTGAAAGATTTTTAATAATAACTAACGTTTTTCTGTTAATTTTATAAGATTAATATAATTTTATTTTTAAACATTTTAAAGATTAATGTAATTTTATTTTTAAACATTTTAAAAGATTAATGTAATTTAAATTTTTTTCAAGATTGATGCAATTTCAATTTTTGTCTTATATGTAATTTTAATTTAAATATTTTTCAACATATTTTGCTTCATGTTTTCAATTATATTAAATATTTTTCTGTTAATAGATATTCTAATAAATTTTTTTTTTTTTTATTTGAAAAATCGCTTAAATTATCATTTGGTTCATAAATATTTAATCACAAATATTTATTTAAAATAAATATTTATAAAAGTAATTATGTTGTTTCAGAAAATTATTTGTTCTATTTTTAATTGTTTTAAAATAATTTTAAAGATATAATGCTGAAGCCTTAAAACAAATACAAAATATAATATTGGGATTTAAAGAAATTTAAGACTGAATAAATGTAATAAAATAAATATAAAAATTTCTGTATAATAATTAAATAGCAAAATTATGTAATTCTTTTCTTTTCTTTTTAAAAGATATTTCATATCATAAAATTTTGTAAAAGATTATTAAATTCTTTTTAGGAAAAAAATAAATCCTAATTTTCTTATATCCATTACAGGTGTTCATGAAGTTCTTAACTATTATGTGTTTTTATGTTGCCAGAATTATTTAAGAACTCTTATGATGGACGATATAGATAAGACAATACAAAATAATATAAATAATAAAAATACAGAATAATATAAATAATAAAAATAAAAAACAATATAAATAATAAAAATAAAAAACAATATAAATAATAAAAATACTCATTCATGTAAACTAATTTGAAATCTCAAACTATTAGATAAAGAAATACTTTTTTAGAATTTCAAATCCTCCATAAAAATAAAAAATAAAAGATCATTTCTTTTTTGTAAGCCCTTTTACAAATTTATTAACCATTTTTAAAAAGTTCGAAAATAATATTAATTGGTCGATGGTGAGAGAGATATGAGATAAAATTATGTCAAGAAAATGCTGGATATATGGTATTTAAAAATTATTCTGTATAAATTACACATTTATTAACGTTTAATTCTTCATATTAAGTACAAATTTTAATACTTTTTAATATAATAAGAATTTTAATAATGCAATTCTATAAATTATAAAATTTAAGGTACTGGATAATTGACGATATAAATTTTTTAAATTTCATCTTATTATTTATACAAAATGAAACAATAGTTTCTTTAATTAACATGTATTATAAGGTTATATAAAAATAATTTAGATTTCATATTTTTATGAATATTACGTGTAAGTGCAATTTATAATTTTTTTCAAAATCAGATTTTTCAACACTATATAGAATAGAATATTTTATATTTTTGCATCATTTAAATTATAAAATCGTGAGAAGCCATATCCCATATCGAAACTAGGATTTTCAATTTCTTTATAAAAAGTAGTCCCATCTATTTAATAATACATAATTCTTTTACAATTAATGAAAATTGAAAATCAGGTAATTGATTACTGATAAGGTTAAATTATAGAAAATTCAGCGTTATTCAGTGAACCAGAACGGTTTCAGTAGACTATACTCATGAGAAAGTAGAATGAAGTTTTGACATTTAAGGGTAGCAGCTCAGAGGTTGCTTGTGGGAGAAAATACTGGACATTTTCGCTAGGCAATACAAATATTGATGGGAAATTCTCTCAATATCCATCAAACCAAATCCTTGTTCAAAACATTCAGATGAAAACTCACCAAAATCGTCTTCCGACATATTTTAAGAAAAATAACATTATTTTTAATTGTTTAGTATAAAAAATAAAATTTTTTAAATAGTAAAATTTAGATGATTCAATAAAAGGAATTTTTTGGGATGGACTCCAGTCCCAATAGTGTACTAGATCGTAAAATATAATAACCTTTTATTTCATCTGCAACTATATATATATATATATGTATATACACTGAAGTGACAAAAGTCATGGGATACCTCTTAATATCGTGTCGGCCCTCCCTTTCGCCCGGCGAAGTGCAGCAACTCGACGTGGCATGGACTCAACAAGTCGTTGGAAGTCTTCTGCAGGAATATTGAGCCGTGTTGTCTCGATAGACGTCCATAATTGTGAAAGAGTTGATGGTGCAGGATTTTGGGCACGAACAGACCTCTCGATGATGTCCCTTGTACGTCCCACATTGATTTCTGCGGTTATTTGACGCAGTGTTGCTTGTCTGTTAGAATTTACGACTCTTTGCAGACGTCGCCGGTCTCGGTCGTTAAGTGCAGGCGGTCGACCACTGCGCTGTCCATGGTGGGATGTTATGCCTGAAATTTCATACTCTCGGCACACTCTTGACACAGTGGATCTGAGAATGTTGAATTCCCTAACGATTTCCGAAATGGCTTGACCCATGCGTCTAGCTCCAACTAACATTCCGCGTTCAAAGTCTGTTAATTCCGTCGTGCGGTCATCATCACGTCAAAATCTCTTCACATGAATAACTTGAACAGAAATGAAAGCTCTGCGAAAGCACTGCGCATTTATACCTGTTCTACGCGATGCTACTGCCATCTGAAAATTTGCATATTGCTATCCCATGACTTTTGTCACTTCAGTGTATATATATATATATATATATATATATATATATATATATATATATATATATATATATGTATATATATATATATAAAGTAGATATGAAATTACTATGCTAAACTTAATCGGATGTCATATTTTTAATGAAAATTATAGTCGAATTAATTTCTCAAAAAAGAAATATCGAATTTCAGTTTAGAACTCTTCACAATGAAGTCAATTAAAAATCTAATAAATATCAAAGCATTTCATTCCGTTTTAGTTCACTGGAATAACTGAAGATGTAATTTTTTATTGTCTTAACATGTGTCACACAGGATAGTCAGTTTTCCTTAAAATGTTTAAAAAAAAAATGAGTCATATATTAAATATTGTATTAATTTATTAAAACGATAAGCAGATTCTTGAAAACATTTATTATAAATGCCTTGAAGGAAAAATAAATTAAATAAATTAATTATTAGTAAACAGAAAAAAAATTATCATCAAAGCAAGAAAAAAATTAAGACCTTCAATGTGTTTTAGAAATTCTATATGAAATTCAGATACGAAATAATTAAGATCCCACTGCGTTGTATTTTAACCATTTTATTAAATTGCGCAAATAATTGTTAACAGATATCATAGGTTTTTAGTGTTTCCACTAAAAACAAAAGCTAAATCTCCCCATAAATTGATTTTAATGATTCTTTCACAATCCTTTTATTTTTGTGAGGCAAGACTTATTTCTTTTTAATTGAGCAAATCAGGTTCGTTGAAACACAATAATATTATAATCATTATTTAAGATAACGACTTTCAATTCCCGTCTAATGATATTAAAAAATAGCCTTTTTCAAAATCATTAAAAAGATGAGTAATACTGACTTCATGAAACAAGAGTAGTTTTTAATAATAATGTATAATATAGTGAAGTTACTGTTACCATTAACTATAACAGTTACTGTATTTAATGACTTGATTTCGAGAAATACTATATTAATTTCTTTTTCAGTTTTTTTTTTAATATTTGTTTTATATTATGATTGGATTCATGTTTTCCCACTAATGAACAATCACTTACACAACCAAACTTTACAAGCAAATTATACCTAACATCTAATAATGACTTGTTTCCTATCAACTAGTAAATTTGGTGTTTAAGGGTTATATTTCTTGTACTTTATCAAAACAATCAGATCAAATTTAAACGCATGAGAACATCACTTATTTTTTTAAAGAATTATTTTTCTTTAATTTATAGACATATATAATAAAATTATATTAAAATTAATATATAATAAAATTAATTAGAAAAACCATAGAAAATGTATTTAATATTAAAAAAACAGTTTAGAATGTTCCAATATGACTTCAAATGATCATGAAAATCAATATAAATGTTCAAAATCCATAAAAAAAAAAATTTTAATCATGAATCATCAAAAGAATTTAAATAATCAATCATTAACAAAAATTATTGTTGAAAATGATACCTAAACTTTACAGAAATTACTTGCGTCCATTTTTTGAAAAAACAGGGTGATACAATGGACATTTGTTCAAGAAAGCTTAACAACCAAAACATTCGTTTTCATTAAAACTTCATAATAATTAACTCATTTAGTTAAACTTGTATTTGTTAAGTGAGAAAAAAAAAATGAAAATCAATATTAATCATCAAAATCCCCAAAATCTATATCAATCATCAAAATCCACAAAAGCAATAACAGTCAACAAAATCCCCAACAAAAATTGAAATCATCAATCATCAAAATCCACAACAAAAATTTAAATCATGAATTATCAAAACCCGCAACAAAAATTTAAATCCTCAATAAGCAACAAAATTTATTTGTTGAATTTTATACCTAAACTTTACTGAAACTTTTTTTGCACCAATTTTTAAAAAACAGAAAGATGAAATGCTCATTTGTTCAAACTTCACAACCAAAACATTTGTTTTAGTTAAACCTACACAATAATTAATTACTTTAGTGAAACTTCTATTTGTTAAGTAAGAAAAAAAAATATGAAAATCCATATCAATGATCAAAATCAACAAAAAGAATTTAAATCATCAAAATCCACAACAAAAATTTAAATCATCTATCGTCAAAAATTTAAATCATCAATCAGCAACAAAAATTATTCATTGAATATTATACCTAAACTTTAAAGAAAATATTTGCATCCATATTTGAAAAATAGAATGGTAAAATGGTCATTTGTTCAAGCTTAATAGAAACATTCGTTTTCATTAAATCTTCACAATAATTAACTAATTTACTGAAACTTGTAGTTGTGAAATGAGGAAAAAATGGAAGTCAATATCAATCATCAAAACCCATAGTAAACATTTAAATCCTCAATCACCAAAATCCACAACGAAAATATAAATCATCAATAATCAAAATTCACAACAAAAAATTTAAATCATCAATCAGGAATAAAAACTATTCTTTAAAAAAATTATACCTAAACTTTAAATGAAATTTTTGCATCAGGTTTTTGAAAAACAGGATGGTAACATTATCATTTGTTCAAGCTTAACAATCAAAACATTCGTTTTCGTTAAAAATTCACAATAATTAACTAATTTTGTGAAACATGTATTTATTAAGTGAGAAAAATGAAAATCCATATCAATGATCACCATCCACAACAAAAATTTAAATCATCAATCATCAAAATCCACAATAAAAATTTAAATCGTAAATCATCAAAATTCTCAACAAAATTTAAGTCATCAAAATTCTCAACAAAATTTAAGTCATCAAAATCCAGAACAAAAAAATTTAAATAATCAATTAGCAACTAAAATTATTCGCTAAATGTTATACCTAAACTTTAAAGAAACTTTTTGCATCCCTTTTTGAAAAACAGGATGATAAAATGGTCATTTGTTCAAGCTTAACAACCAGAAATACATCAAAAATGAAAATCAATATCAATCATCCACAACAAAAATTTAAATCATCAAAACCCACAACAAAAATTTAAATCATCAATTATCAAAACCCAAAACAAAAATTTAAATCATCAATCAGCAACAAAAATTATTTGTTGAATATTATACGTAAACTTTAAAGAATTAATTAATAAAGAATACTTTAAGAAACTTTATTGAATATTATACCTAAACTTTTTTTGAATCCATTTTTGAAAAACAGGATGATAAAACGGTCATTTGCTGAAGCTTAACCAAAACATTCATTTTCATTAAACCTATAAGCAGAACAAGCTACAATTTTTTCCAGTAAAAAGCTCCTCCATTCTAATTCAGTTCCTCCTCTCCGTTCATTATTGCTTTTTCTGGTACCACGCGATATTACCATTTTCTCCTTGGGCTGTTTCACGGAGTACAGAATTCCAAAATTTCTAATCAACTAGTTCAGGATGAATATTTTATGAATTCCTGTTATATTTTTAGCTTTCAGTCCAGCTTAACTTTTCTATAAATAGATAGCTTTAAGATTAACTATAATTTAGATTCCATCAGGGAACGTATTGTTTCGTGTTCTTACTCTCCATTACATCGTTTGTTCTTTTTATTTGTCTTTTAAGTACAAGCACTAATATTAGCCTTACTCGCACTCAATTAGATTCAAGAGTTTAGTTATTAATATTATCTGAAAGTATTTCAGAAACTTATTCACAAAGGGACTTGCAGTATTGTTTTTTTAATTTCCTGTCTTCTAAATTATTAGTTGGACAAGTTAGGATTTTTTTATCATATCAAATTATTTCATATATTTTTTCTGAAATAAATATATTTTTCAATTCCTTCTATTAGCTCACACTCTCCCTATATATATCTTGTTCAAATTTTCAATCGCTAATAAAATCCTTTTTATTTATTCACTCAAGTTCAAATATATTTTTTTTTTTAACTTGTAGTGGATGACACAGGATGTTAATACAGTTTTTTCAAATATTAATTCATTAATTAAATTTAATTAAATTAATTTTAGCTATTTTTAGATTTAAGTTGCATATATCTACCAATAGATGGCGCCAGATAAACTTCAAAAAATGAATGAAATTTATTTATAAAGGACTTTCTGCAATATAGTGAAAAAAAAAAAGTAGGAATTGACTTTAAAAAAATTTTTTTATATTACTTGTTATTAAAAGAAAATCAAAATAAATACTTAAAGGCACACATTTGCTTACAAAAATCACAGAAACAACAATCAAATAGATTAATGTATTTTTACACTGAACTTACTATTTTAGGGGAAACAGACAGAAGGGGTCCCAAAGGGGACTTTCATGGGGGCAATCCGAGTAGTTTTAAAACATGGCAAATACAGAAAATTCCCTTCCTAGGCAGAGGATGAGCAGGATATATCTGCTCGTTTGAAATACCCTTTGGGAAAAAAATTAGACATATCAGTTGTATTCGCTTTCAAAAAGTAACAACTATAATTCAATCAGTTTATGTTAACTATTAATTTACACCTCTATTGTTATATCTAACTAAATCCTCAGAACGAAGAACCTTTCAGAAGAAAATAGACATATGTTGTTGTTGTTGTTTCTTGGCACTTGTTTTCACTTGGCTTGCCAAGCCCACGAACCCATACGTACTCATGATTGAAGGGGAAGGAAGCAGCTTCTGTTGTGATGGAGCACCCGTAGGTAGAAGTCTGACTTTGGCTCCGTGACGCTCTTACAGTCATAGGAGACCGGGACCTGGCTTAAAGTGGATTCCGAACTCATGATTGAAGGGGAAGGAAGCAGCTTCTGTTGTGATGGAGCACCCGTAGGTAGAAGTCTGACTTTGGCTCCGTGACGCTCTTACAGTCATAAGAGACCGGGACCTACGGCTTAAAGTGGATTCCGAACTCATGATTGAAGGGGAAGGAAGCAGCTTCTGTTGTGATGGAGCACCCGTAGGTAGAAGTCTGACTTTGGCTCCGTGACGCTCTTACAGTCATAGGAGACCGGGACCTACGGCTTAAAGTGGATTCGAACCACTACAAACATCCATGGCCCCGCCGGGATTCGAACCCGAAACCTGTGGCACCGAGCGCCAGAGCGCTAGACACTCGGCCATTCAGGTCCCAAATTTGTGAATGCCAACGGCACGCGGTGTTCCCAGGTGGTCACCCACTCTCTAGTACTGACCGCGCCCAATGATGCTTCACTTCGGTGATCTAACGAGAACCGGTATATTCAGCATGGTATGGCCGTTGGCTGAAAATAGACGTATCAGTGGGCTATACATCTATTTTCGTCGTATCAATGGACTTTAAAAAGAAAGTATTAGTTCAATCTGGTTATCAGGTTGACGATTAGTTTCTATGCAGGGGATGAACACGATATATCTCCAGGAAGAAGAACTATTTGGAAGAAAATAGATACATCAGTGGTGTATACCTTTTTAAAAGTTAAAATTATTAGTTTAATCAGGCTATCAGTTTAACTATTAATTTCTATGCAAGGGAGGAGCACGATATATCTGCAGGATGAAGAACCCTTTAGAAGACAATAGGCGTATCAGTGGTATTCTTTATTTAAAAAATAAGAACTATAGATCAATCAGGTTAGCAGGTTAACTATTAAGCTATACCTCAATAGCTATATCTAACTGTATCCCCAGAACGCACAATCCTTCAGAAGAAAATAGACTATCAGTGGTACACTTTAAAAAATACATATTAGTTTAATCAGGCTATCAGTTTAACTATTAATTTCTATGCAAGGGAGGAGCACGATATATCTGCAGGATGAAGAACCCTTTAGAAGACAATAGGCGTATCAGTGGTATTCTTTATTTAAAAATAAGAACTATAGATCAATCAGGTTAGCAGGTTAACTATTAAGCTATACCTCAATAGCTATATCTAACTGTATCCCCAGAACGCAGAATCCTTCAGAAGAAAATAGACCTATCAGTGGTACACTTTAAAAAAATACATATTAGTTTAATCAGGCTATCAGTTTAACTAGTAATTTCTATGCAAGGGAGGAGCACGATATATCTGCAGGATGAAGAACTCTTTGGAAGGAAAACAGATATATCAGCGGTAGTCTTTTTCTAAAAAATAAGAACTATTAGGTTAAAAAATAATTCAGGTAACCTGATAATAGACGATATTATATCAGATAACCTAAATAATAAACTATTCAGGTTATCAGGTTAACTATTAGTTCTATCAGTTCTAATCAAATGGTCTATTAAACAGTAATAGTTATCATTAGAGTTGTTCTCATATTCTCAGTTCTCAAAATACTTCAATAAAAAGCTTTCCTTCTTCTCTGACCATGAAGGAATCTCACCAGTAAAGTAATGTTTTAAGTAAATAAATCATCTATTTAATTCTCCATGTTTTTCAAAATTTTCTTCCTTATAGAAGCAGTAATACACATTGAAAGACATGTTGAGGAAAGTAATTTTTCAAAATATGTCAATAATGATACTATTCTAGTCTTTTTGAGAAATATCTCTGATGTTGAATTTTTCCTTTGGTAATGCAATCAATTTTCTTGATTTTATTTTAAAGAATAATGAACGTTTTATGATAAATGAAACTCTTATTAATATAGTAAATTAATTTTAATTATCTTTAGAGATTAAGAACATCTCTATCGATATGTACCTTCTTAACAATATCAGAATCATATTGTCGTTGATAATGTCAGAAATTAGTTACGTAAATTATTAGAATGTACAAAAAAAAAAAATTATAACTACATTTAACTCACGTGTAAAGGAAAACATAAGTAATTTTATTTCAATAAGCAATTTTTTTCTTTCTTTATTTATTAATCAATTAAAGAAACATGTAGCAATTGTGAAAGTAGAATTTCAACTGTACAAATACAGACGATAATACGTACATATTTTTGTAACAGGTTCATTATTTGTTTTCATTGTCATTATTTTCTAATCAGAAAATATAATCATCGTTTATAAGTATGAAATATCTTTTATTTAATTTTTTTATTAATTTTTTAATGTATAGATAATGTGTTTTTTTTATTTATATCCATTTAAAATTTAATCAAAATTATAAAAGTTCATCTCAACTTAAATGTTTAAATAGGAATATGAACTTAAATGTTTAATTGTTTTAATTTGAACTTAAATATTTAATTAATTATTCTCTTTGAATATTATCGGTGTATTATTTTCCTTGTGGTATGTTATATTATAGTTTTATATTATTAAAATTTTGTATTGAAATACATGTTATTAATTTTCCATTCTATGTAATAATCAAGTACATTGTGATTATAAATACTTTAAACAAAGTTATAATTAAAAAAATACCTTATAGTTTAAAATCTAAAAATTAATTAAGATTTGAGGAAAAAAATTTAAGATAAAATATAAGGTGTTATTTACACAAAAAAAAAAACCAAATAAACCAAACACCAAATAAATTTGTTTTTCAGCAACATTAGATCTTATTATATAATAAAATCCATTAAGTTTAATTAGTTTTAAATTGTTTATCGTTAATTTTTTTAATACATTTTTCAATAATTTGATGAAAATCACTTGATGATAAATTATGATGATAATCACTCGATGCTTTTGATGATAATCACTTGATGATTTATCCAAAATCTATATATACCATTATCTTTCTTTTTTTTTACTTTTAATAATATGGCCAGTTAATTATTAATAACTCATTTTTATTTATAATTAAAGATAAACAATGTACTAAAGGTTCTTATTTAAGTAATCACAAAATATAATCTAAAAAGTGCTCTTATTTATTTACGAAACTTTAATATTAGATCACAGAAGTATCAAAATAGCCATGGTGTTACATCTTTCTTACAAACAGCTTTCCTTTGCAATGAAGCAAGTTTTACAGACATGATAAGTAGAAGCTATCTACTGCAAGGAAAAGCAACCGAATTTGATAGAAAAGATGAAATATTCTAGCTAGAAGTTAACAGAAAAAATCTATGAACGAGGAATTCGATTTTTTTTTTTTTTTTTTTCCTTTTCTTTTTTTTTTTTTTTTTTTAGTCTTTTAAGCTTCCTAATACAATATCATTAAAGTTTAAAATCAAAAGCAACATAATTAATTAATAAAAAATAAATTGTAATAGATAATATTTTTGCATGAATTCTCTTGCTATTGTTTTAATATTGTTGGTATTACAATAAAGGTCTCTTTGAGAGTTGAGCTAATTTATTAATAATTTTTTAAATAATAAAAAACAGTATATTTATTTAATTTTCTTTAAATCTTTTATTAGTCTGTTGACCTTTCAGGCTAAATAAAAGATTTCATGTAGTAAAAATATCATACTTGAGTGAAAGTTATATATATATATATACACCATTTTCTTCTTACCCTTAGGTATTTACCATTTTTCTAAAAGATATCATATTTATTTTTTTCTTACTGTTCACAAAGTATAAATTTAATGTATTAAAAGCAGTTTCAACCCACATAATTTATTAGGTTTGTAAAAGAATTGGCAAAAATAGTCTTGTAAAGGAGTTGTTTTTTCATTTTCTGAAAATTTTTTCCTAATATACTATCATCTTACGTACTTCCATAAATAAATATTCATCGTAGCTTTAAAATACAAATGGATTTGCAGTAAATGATAAAAAAATCCACGAATATTTTTAACAAATTAAGAGTAAACTAAAACTGACATTTTATCAAATAAAAATATAATACCATCTTCTCCATACCCTCAGGTATTTACAATTTTTTCTTTCTTGCCCTTAGGTATTCGCAATTTAAGATATCATATATATTTTTTTTGCTCACTGTTCACAGTATAAACTTTAATGTATTAAAGGCAGATTCAACCCACATATTGCTAAAAAAAATTACACATATTTCTGGTACAGATATTTGTTAGTCCCCAAATTTATTTGGAATTCCACTAATGGTACTACTGTCAGTGCCTAGAGTTTGAAGTAATGTAGAAACGTTACCATGTACACGCATTATTTTTATCCTTATAATAATAATAACAATAATAATAATAATTATTATTATTATTATTATTATTATTACAAAGCTTAAAGGAGCAAATATTTAGTTATTACACAAGGTTTCTAAATTTTTATTATTGATTAACTCTTTAGAATTCATTAGATTGATATTACTTTTGAAAATATGTAAATCGTTTTCATTTATGCAATAATTCTGATTTTTGTAAATTTACTGCTTTCCCCCTTTTAAACGTTATATTATTCAAAGAACACAAATCTCGCTCAATTTTGATTTTTATAAATTTACTGCCTTTTTAAGTAAAATCATTATATTATCCAAATGACTCAAACCTCGATCAATTTTGATTTTTGCAAATTTACCGCATTGTCCCCTTTTAGGTAAAATCGTTATATTATCCTAATAACTCAAACCTTTCTCAATTTAATGCTTTTCTTTCAGTTTTCGTAGCTTAAAATTTCAGAATTTAATTATTATCAACTAAAATAGTGTATGTGTAAAATTCTTTTTGTAATTATCCTCTCCCTCCCTACAGAAAAATAGAACCTTTAACGTAAAATTAAATTCGAAGTTATTCTATTTAAGAAAAAAAGGAGAAGATTATAACTTACCCGTTTAGTATAAATATTATGATGAAGAAAATGAAAATGGTTTCACAAAGTATAATTTTTATATTTAAATTATATTGTTTTAAAATAATACAAGTAAACATTTAAGGAAAAAATAAAATAATTATGATTTTAAACATATATATATATATACATATATATGTCTTCTTAGGTTACAAAAATGCTTTCGGTGATTACTTAATATTTTCCTACATATTTTAGTTTTTTAATATATTTTAGCCAATTTAAATGCAAGAGATAACTAAAAACTAAAATATCTCAATGCATGAATAAATGGTTTCACACTTTTCAAATAATCCAAGTAGTTAATACTTAAGTAGTTAATTGCCGTAGTCTATTTTTATACAATAGCATTATCAATAATCTAACTAACCACTAAATATTCTATCTAAAGTGAAATGGTTCATTAATATAAATGTGAGCATTGAAATAATATCAAGAGGCAGTGCGTCCTGAAACTATTACAATTAATCAATAATTCCACAGTTCCATAACTAACCACGGTTAGCTACTGCAGTGTGAATTTCAGCAAACGGCCTCTAGTGGAAATGATGTACTAAAGCACTTTAATCATTGTCGCTTCTCATAAAAGCAATGTTCACAATTCGATTATGGCCATTCTGTACTTGATCTCCATTACTGGAAGTACCATTTGGTGGACTTTATCTGCTCTCTTAGGTCGCTGTAAATTTTCTGAGAATTGTTACAGACAAAATTCGTTCATACAGAGGTAACAGCATTCCAGTAAAATATTTGACACAATATATTACTGGAAAGACAATGGATCTTTATGAAGCATTTTTTTTTAATTCTAAAATACATTTTATAACATGTTCGCATTAAATTATATCTATTTGGCATTACATATCATATAATATGTATGTTTGTGCTAGAATATGTAAGGTTTATTTATCTGAATTACTTTGAATTTCTTATTGTTACCCTCACAATTAATCATATTCAATTGCTTGTTAATATTAATTAACACATTAACATTATAATGTCAATGTTAATTCATTAACTTAATATAATATTGTTAATGTTATGTTAATGTTAACATTAATTAAAAAGCACACGTGTATATACACAATTTTTAGTTAGAAATAATTAAATTAACATTAACATAACATTATTAATTATTATTATTAATATCTTAACATTATTAACATATTAACCAAACATTATTTACATTAAATGCAATTATTTAATTAGCATTATTTTTGTTAAAAATTTATTAGCAAATATTTTAGCTGATTTTTACAGTTTTTTTTTTATTTGTTCTTAGAATGAGCTTATATATATATTTTTGTATATTTAATGCACTTTATACAATATATAAATCAAATAGAATGATTTCTCAAAATTAAGTGAGATTATATGGTTTAATAAGATTAATGTTTTATATAAAAAATTTTTTTAATTAATTATTGTGTTAAAAATGATTTGTAACGTTTATGATAATTTTTTAAAAAATATTTTGTCCATGTATGTCAATAATGAAATATATCTCCACAAAATAATTGACAAAAATATATTTAATATAAATACCTTTTATAAATCAATCAAAAAATATAATAATTTATTTTGTTGTTTTACCAAATTTAATCCCATAGGAAATAATCAAGTTTATTTAATTTGAAAAACTTCGATCAAATGTTTATATTACTGAGCAAAAAAATATTGTTGCAAAAATCAATATAATTTCTTTTAACATCTAAGATCCGCATTAAAAAACTATTATACTGTACAGAAAACTGGATTTAATATTCTTTCAAAAATTTGTCATATCTAAATTTTTATAATTTAACAATAGCAAATATATAAATGAAAGTACAAAACCTAATTAGCTATGTTTTAAATGACGACAATTCAAGAAAAATAATCACAATTCTAGCAAACATTTTTGAAACCCAATTTTTATATGCATCTAAATAACTGACGTAAAAAAAAGTTTAAATTAACAAGAAAGCATGTCTAAATTATCACTTTGCATTTTTTTTCTAAGGGATAAATTAAATTAATCTCTCTAAGCACAATTAATGCTATCAATTTACGAATGGATTAAACAAATAACAGCTAAATCTATCCATTATGCATAAAAAGTGACAACAAATCATTTTAATAAACAAATGAATCTTAAAACAGAAAAATAAAGCATGTAGAATCAGAAATGAAGAATTCAATCGGAAATGAGGCTTAAAACAAGGATTAGGCATCAAATTTAATTTTTTAAGTATGTTTTCTTTTCGAACTTTTCTTGAATTTTCAGTAAATATTCTCAAACAAATGAAATCCACTTATTATTTAAGTATCATGCAAAATATATCTATTTTATCTTCTCTCTCTTTATCTCTAGATGTTGTGGAACAGTTTTAACGTTTGAATTCTTTCCAATTAACAATAAACAAGAACAATAAAGGTTTCTTTTAAGGATAGGGAATTAAATTGAAAACTACTTATTCTACATATTAAAGTTTAGTAAAACTCTACTTTGGTGATAAGATCGGCTTTTATATATTCAAAAAACAAATAAAAATAATATTTAAGCATACATAAATCCTTAAATAATACCAGGATAACTGTACATGCATAATGATTTAAAATGATTTGTTCTTCTAAATAAAATATTTTCAAAATTGTGAAGTTTTAATCTCTTTCTTAAAACCTACGGTAAACTCTCGTATCTTTGTACAAAATATTAAAATTTTTTTTGTAAATACTTTGCGGTTTTTGTAAACACATACATACATATTTGAAAAATTGTATTACATTATAATATAAGGAAATTTAAATTTTAAAAATTTAAATAGTGGATAATCATTATACTATTTTTCCGACTATAATTATATTTTTTTTTTATAAAATTTTGCTAAATCTCTAGGCAAAATAACAGAATAGGAAATGTTAGAATTTGGCATCCAAAATGTTTTCGCCAAAGGGCGCCAAGAAAAGGGTTATTATTGTAAGTGAAGTGAATTACAAACAGTGAAAAAATATGGGTTATCACATTTGGTGACATATCGCTCAGTTGTCATTACAAAAAAGTCACCAAATTATAAAGGCCCTTATTTTGCGATTTAGCCAATCTCTCTCTTTTTTAAACTCTTTGTTAAAAGAGACTTATTCAATTCAAAGTTATTTTCTCTACTACAACTGCAAATAAAAAAATCAAAGAAATTGAAGAAAATATTTTGCTATCTGCTTTACATTGGAAACATTAAGACATATCCAGTTAAGACCTCATTAAAACATGAAATTTTAAGCAGAATCTAATATTAAAACATTTTTCATGGTGTTATACGAATGAAAACAATTTCCAGAACATCATCATGTTAATCATCATGAATTTATTATAATTTCCAGAACATCATCATGCTAATCATCATAAATTTATTATAATTTCAGAACATCATCACGTTAGCCATCATAAATTTATTGGAGGTTTAATTTAATTAAAAACACGTGTTTAAAAGAGATTCTTGAGGGATGGAGAGTAAAGTGTGTAGGTGGAATAACCCTAGTATGAATTGCTTTTCGATCATTAAAAGTTATCAGCATTTTCTCTTTTGTTATACATCAATTTCCCTTATATTATATTACGTAAATAATTCAGATATTATATAAAAAAAAAAATTCTGTTATTTAATTTTTTGCTTTGTTGTTCTTTTTTAATATTAATTTTAAAGAATTTCCTCTCAGATATTTTACAAAAAATATAATAAAGCAGAGATTATATTTCACGTCTTGCTGAAATTCACATTTATATACTGCCTTACATTTCACCACGTATTTATAAGACGTATCTTATAAATTAGAAGTATTTTCTAATTGCTTACAACAGCTTTCAACAAGAATATATACGTTTTTAAAATCAAATCACGAAGTTTTTAATTTTATTTGTTAATTAAAATTTTTTAAGTTACAAGATATAGTTAATATTTTATTTAGTTAAAAGAGTAGTTCTACATATATGGGCCTAGGGCCTGAATGGCCGAGTTGCTAGCGCTCTGGCGCTCGGTACCACAGGTTTCGGGTTCGAGTCCCGGCGGTGCCATGGTTGTTTGTAGTAGTTCGAATCCACTTTAAAAAAGTAGGTCCCGGTCTAATAGGATCGTAGAGCGTTGCGGGGGCATTGTTACTCCGCGTCCGAGGCTTATCTTCAAGTTACACGCGCCACCTGGGTAATGTACGTCTGTGCAGCACTTGCCTTAAGGCATCAAACACCAAGGTGTCTGTGTTTGCCAGCTGCATTAGAAAGAAAAAAAAAAACATATATGGGCCTAAATGGCCGAGTATCTAGCGCTCGGTGCCACAGGTTTCGGGTTCGAGTCCCGGCGGTGCGATGGATGTTTGTAGTGGTTCGAATCCATTTTTAAGCCAAAGGTACCGGTCTGCTATGACTGTAAGAGCGACACGGAACAGAAGTCAGACTTCTACCTATCCATCAGAACCGAAGCTGCATCCCTCCTTCCTTAAGGAATACGACGACAAGATTAACAGTAGTTTTATATAGTTAATAAATTATATAAAGTAGAGATTTTTTTCACATTTTACTATCTTACATATCACCATGCATTTAAAAGGCAGAAATATATTTACCTTAAAAATTAACATAATTTTCTTATTGCTTACACAATTTATTGTTGACAACAAATTTTATATGGTCAATTGCTTACAACATATTTAATATAGTTAATTGTCTACAATATATTTTATATGATTAATTGTTTACAACACATTTATATAGTTAATTTTTACAACATATTTTATATAGTTAATTATTTATAACGTATTTAATACAGCAAAAAAAAAAAAGAAATATATATTATTCATATCTCAAAATATTTCCATGGACTGAAAAATGCTGGGAAAAATATTTTATGCATTAGAAAATCTCTCAAAAATCAAATTAATAATTTTTAAAAAAATCTAATTTTTTCAAGATATTAATCCAGATACAAGCATGTTTCAGCCATACGGCTTAACGAAATTATATTTTTATTCTTTACCATAATTTTTTTTCCAATATAAAATATTTTGTTTCGTTAGCTGTTTAATTGTAATCTTTCCTTTTAAAAAGAACAAAATTTTTATATCTCATCATGTTTCTTTTTTAAAAACGTCAATGTTGCAAAAAGATAATTAAACATTAAGAACCTATAACAGTACAAGGAAAAATCTGTTTCAATTATGAAATTTTAAATTATACAAGCAATCGTGGGGAAATTATTATAAAAGCCATGAAGCTAATACATATGTAAACGAAGGTTTCATGATTGAAAATTATCACGTTTGACTAAAATAAGATTCCAGTAAATTGAAATTTTGGTGATTGAGCCTTTTCTAAATAAAAGTTATTTAGAGAAAATTTTCATTTTTTTTTTTTTAATTTAAAATTACTTTACTCTTAAGCTTCTACATTTATTTTTCAATCTATTGATCAAGCCAGAATCTCAATTTATTTAATTTCATTTCGTATTCATAAAATTAATGAAAATAAATATTTTTGTTCGTTGTTACTTCAAATGAATAATTTAAAGACTTAATCTTTTTTTTTTTTTTTTTTCTTTTAATAACAAATTTAATGGATTTAATAATAAATTTTTGAAATAAATAAATAGTCAAATAATAAATTATAGTTATTTAATAATTTTAAGTTAACTCATTTTATCGAAAATTAGAAAATAATCATTAAAAAAATTTATTTAAATGTCATTTTAAAATAGAAAAAGGATAATGCTTGTTCGAAAGTGTTTTTTTTTTTTTTTCTAGTTGGCAACTTTAATTTCATAAATTCAATGCTATTTTAAAGCAAAATATTATTTTCTCATTTATAATATTTAATTAGAATAATGAAGTTAGTTTATTTACCTGTTATTTTAATAATAATGATAATCATTTGATAATTTTGTACCAGATAAAAATCGAAAAAAATATTTGTATAAAATATGACTGACGATATGAAAAAAAATTAAAAATAACCATTACTGATATTTAAAAATCTAAAAATGAAAATGGACCAAAACTGGCTAATTGTAAATGTTTAAAACAAATATTAAAAAAATAAATAAGTTTTATTTGTATAACATTTATATTTATGCACAACTTTACCTCGAAATGCGTTCTCTCTTTAGGTTTAAATAAAGAAATAACTTTAACACTGAATTTATTTATTATTTTTTTTTTGTAATAAACATATTATTAAAAATATTTTCCCCTTATCATATCTTTTGCAACATTTATTATGTACAGGTTAGCAACATTTATTACATTATTAATAACAAATACTTTATTTATAATGATAATTTTATAATAAAAGTTACAAACTCCACAGCATTAATTGGTTGATTTTTAATCTGATATTATTTCTAAAAATTAATAATTATTAAATAACACTAATTATTATTATTATTAACATTATTATTATTATTATTTATTAGCACTAGTAATTATAATTATATATTAATATTATATATTTTATTAAGATATTTAGGCAGATAATTTTCTATACATAGGTAAAAATATTTTTCTGTAGAAACATAGATTATTTTAAATCTTATGAACTAATTTTTTTGTTAAGCAAAATATTTCTGATATTTCCACAAAAATAATTCATAACTAATTTTTGTAACTGAACTAAAGTAATTAAAATTTAAAGCAAAATAAATAAACTTCTGAAATAGAAAACCAATTTTCAAACCGGTTAAAATCAAATGAAAAAAAAACGTTTTCTTAATACAGAAAGTGATAATAATAATTCAAATTTTAGATGAATCTAATAAAATGAATATCGAATCAAATTAAACTTTGATTTTCTGTAGTTACTGTTACGTAATAATATTTTGAATAACTTATTAGCATTACCAATTAATATGCAAATAGCATTAGCTTTTTCAAGAACCACGAGACATGAGATAGACAATAATTAACTTGGCAATACGTTTTAAAGTCTCATTAATATTGCTTACTACTTAAAGATTAAGAGAATATTTAAATTCAGAAAATTTATGATAAGATTTTCACTTAAACCTGAAAATAGAATAGTTAAAAACGTTGTTTTCGATTTTCTTAATGGTCTACACTCAACAATATTCTGTACAGAATCTTTAAATATTTCTTCACAATTTTCTTTTTTTTTCTCTACATCGAACAGCTTCGTGTCCTATTTATGTATAACACAAACAGCCACCAATTAGTGGTGAATTATCTTCCAGGAAGACTTTTCGTGGTAACTTTGTCTCTCATTTGTGTTTCATATGGAGAAGAAAAATCTGAAAAACTCACACATTAACATTGTTGACGTGAGAAACTAAAATATAAATCATATAAATTTATACACTAAATCATTTCATGCTATTATTTTTATTTCTTTTTGGTATTATCAATTCATAGAAGAAATTTGATGAATTTCAATTTCTGAATAAATAAAAATATTTTTAATTAAAATTGAATTCTTGTTGATTCTTGATAGAATTCTTGTTGTTTTCTAATTAAGTATTTAGAATTTTAAGTATGAAGTAGTTTTATTAAAATAAATACGTTTTTAATAAAAGATCAAAAGTTTGAACATATTTCGAATTAAATTTTATTGTAGTGATTCCTTTTCTTATAGTATTCTGTTATTTATTTATTTTTAAAATCTTTGAGATATCTTTATAAATTGAAACTATTTTTTTAATGTGAAACATATAGCCTTGATATTGTTATTATTTTACAGATTGTTTTTGTTTCCAATCTATTCCAGTAATGATTAAACTTTTTTTGCTATTATAAAATTTATTCTTTTCCAAGAATGAGAACTTCCAAGAATATTATTGTCTTTTTTATTGCTCATTTGGCATAATTGTCATTTAATATCTTTTGTGGTTTTTCCATGTGGCAACTATGGAAACTATGGTAACAAGTGGCAAATGGCAACTATGTCTTATGTAGTTGCTATTTGTACATGCTAATTGAAAATTTCTAACTTACAAAAAAAATTTTAGTAATCATTTCCTTGTCACAATTTTATACACGATGTATTTAATATATATATATATATATATATAATTTCCTTTTATTGTTTACAGTGATACAATAAATTAGATATTATTACTTTCAAACATATACTCAGTTTTTTACACAATTATTTTAGAATTCTTATTGAAAATTAAATATCAAATATTTCCCAGGATATGAAATATAATCTTTCCCATTATATTTCTGTTAAACAAGCAAAATGGAAAAGAAAATTAATTTAATAACATCGAAATACATATATATATATAACTTTTTGAAGAATTATTTCTCAGTCTTATTTCGTGATATTAAAGTGAAAATATTTCCAAAAAGTAAAATCATATCTTTATAAAAATAAAAAAAAAAATAAAAATATTTTTACTGAGAAGAAGTTCTCAGGGATGAAAAAGACTAAACATAATTTCACTGAGTTTGAATTAAATTTATCAATAATTTGAGATTTTTCAACGACATTCACAATCTATAAATAAACTCTTTCTCCATTCATTCATTCGGAATCTCGAATTTTTATAAAAGAAAAATGTTCAAAATAATTCGAGTTTGATTGAAAATCCATATTTGTTTTGCTTTTCGGAAAAATGTGAGCTTATAAATAAACTCCTTCTTTATGTATTGATCATTGAAGTTTTATTTCAATCAGCTATTTACTAAATACTTGATATTTCTTGAAAGAAACAGAAATATGTTCGAAATATAAGTTTATTTTCTTTTTCTTCCGTATTTCTACTTCAGCTTTCTTATTTCCATTGCGGGGGAAGTTAGGTTTCTATATGATGAGTCAGAAGATAATCATTTTACTATATTGATTAATACCATTTTTGGTTAATACCATACCATTGATTGATTAGTACCATACCTTTGATTAATACCATTTTTTATTAATACCATAATGATTAGTACCATACCATTGATTAGTACCATACCATTGATTAATACCATGTTTATCAGTATCATCCATTGATTAATACCATTTTTGATTAATATCACACCATTGATTAATACCATATTGATTGATTACCATATAGTTTAGTATCATCCATTGATTAATACCATATTGATTGATTACCATATTGTTTAGTATCATCCATTGATTAATACCATATTGATTAGTACCATCCATTGATTAATACCATATTGATTAGTACCCTCCGTTGATTAGTAACATACATTGATTAATACCATATTGATTAGTACCATCCATTGATTCATGCCATACCATTGATTGATTACCATATTGATTAGTACCAGGCATTTATTAATATCATACCTTTAACTGATTACCATACATTGATTAATACCATATCGATTAGTATCATACCTTTGATTAATACCATATTGATTGATTACCATATAGTTTAGTATCATCCATTAATTAATACCATATTGATTGATTACCATATTGTTTAGTATCATCCATTGATTAATACCATATTGATAAGTACCATCCATTGATTAATACCATATTGATTAGTACCCTCCGTTGATTAGTAACATACATTGATTAGTAACATACATTGATTAATACCATATTGATTAGTACCATCCATTGATTCATACCATACCATTGATTGATTACCATATTGATTAGTACCATCCATTGATTAATACCATATTGATTAGTACCCTCCGTTGATTAGTAACATACATTGATTAATACCATATTGATTAGTACCATCCATTGATTCATGCCATACCATTGATTGATTACCATATTGATTAGTACCAGGCATTTATTAATATCATACCTTTAACTGATTACCATACATTGATTAATACCATATCGATTAGTATCATACCTTTGATTAATACCATATTGATTGATTACCATATAGTTTAGTATCATCCATTAATTAATACCATATTGATTGATTACCATATTGTTTAGTATCATCCATTGATTAATACCATATTGATAAGTACCATCCATTGATTAATACCATATTGATTAGTACCCTCCGTTGATTAGTAACATACATTGATTAGTAACATACATTGATTAATACCATATTGATTAGTACCATCCATTGATTCATACCATACCATTGATTGATTACCATATTGATTAGTACCAGGCATTTATTAATATCATACCTTTAACTGATTACCATATATTGATTAATACCATATTGATTAGTACCATACCTTTGATTAATACCATATTGATTAGTATCATACCATTGATTATACCATATTGATTAGTACCATACCATTGACCAGAGGGAAGGTACTAATCACTTTGGTAAGGTTTTTTTGGGGGGCGGGGGAAGGGGGTAAATTGCTTACATTTGCTTATCATGTTGGAGGAAAAGTAGAAAACTTTAGACTGCTAGTTATCCGTATAATTAAATATGTGAACTACTGAATCTATCAGTTATCAGAACAGTAAGTGTAACATAGAAACAGCAGAAATTAAGAATTTGTCATATTTAACCTCAGTTAATGAAAAGTAGGAATAAAGAAATCATGAAATTGCACGACTTTCATACATAAATGAATAATATAAAATCATAATAATAACCAATAACATAATTAATAACCAGTTATGTAATCGCAATAACAATCAATCATATCCAATAACATAATTAATAACGATTTATTAAGAATTTTGTTTAACAATTAAGACAATAACTACCAATTATACCCAAAAACATAATTAATAACCAGCTATATTAAGTTATTTGTTTGACAATTAACACAATAACAACCACTTATTACCAACAACATAATTAATAATCAGTTATATAATCGCGATAACAAATTATAACCAATAACATTAATAATCCATTATATAATCACAATAACAACCAATTGTACCCAATAACATAATTAATAACAATCAGTAACAACATAATAACAACAAATTAATTTATCCAACCATCGTTATAGTCGATTATAATTAACAAGACCAAGAACTGCAGTTTTCAACACATTTTAAACTCTTTCGATTCTCATATAATTTCCACAATTGTTAAGCTTTTTAATTTATAGGGATGTGTTTACCATTGTTTAAATTATTATTTTAAAAGTTTTTTATCTATTTTAAGCAACGAACTTTAATTAAAAAATTTTTACCTTCTTAAATATAATCTGTGATTTTTTTAACCATTTATTCTAAAACTTGCACGTCCGTTTCCACTGTAAAATTAAAATAAATGTAGGATAAAAATTTAATCCCCAAATGAAACTATTATAATTAAATATAAAATGAAGCATAAATATAATTAAATTAATACAATGTTTAATTAAATATAATAGACAAATACTGTGTTTATATAAGTTTCCGTTTATTTTGCTTTTAAATCCTGATTTATTTTATTTGTATCAATTACCATTTGAAAAATTAATAATTCTTTATATTTAATTTTTACGTATTAAATAAAGAATAAATTAAAAAAGCTATGTAAATTTTTAAAAAATGAATAGAAATCGAACAAATCCAGAATTTTAAAGCCTTCAACTTATAATATTATTTTTATATAAAAACATACACATACAAATTACAGTGTTTGACAGAATATTGCATTTCAAATTTCATTCCTCAATTAATCGAAGTTTCTTTAACTTGAATTCTACTTTAAATAAAAGTTTTGAATTTTACAAAAATGTAATTCATTATTTAGATATTAAAAAAATGTAATAGCATAAATGTTTAACCAAATTTACTAACTCACAATGTGCAGTTTTAAATATCCTCTTTTTTATATCCCTCATATCTATTAGCCATATATTCACGTATTAGCGATTCATTATATACTCGTTCATTTATTGTCATTAAAGATGTAACTGTTTACACTATTTTTAAGAACTTCTACCTAAATAGTTTAAAATTAACGAAATTTGATTAAAATTTTCAAAATTCTAAATGAAATATTTTTAACCAAAATTTAAAAAAAAAAAAAAAATTTGGATCAATTTATTTAAAAAAACAATCAAATTACAAAATTACTTAAAAAACAATTTAATTACAAAATTATTAGAAAAACAATCCGTTATTACAAAATTAATCACACAGTGCCATCTAGGGACACAAATCTAAAATAATTAAACGATTATTATGCTGAAATAGGTTTGACTAAATCAAATTTATAACTCAAACTTATTTTAAATAGATGTATGTTCAACTTTATAAATTATAAATTAATGGCGGATTTAATTAAGATAGATGTCTTATTTCCACAGACCCATGTTCATGCATTGCTTTTAATGTTAAAAGATATTTGTATTTCCTAATTAAAAATTCCAATTAAATAAAAGTAACGATGGGACATTCTAATTTTTTCTACAAAAATAATTTTCTTTTTATGAACATTGACGTATACTTTGATACCAAGTGATGTACATCGAATATTTCTGTTTGCAAATAAATTTTTTTACAAAAAAAAAATTAAAAATTAATAAATGAAACAGATGCTTTTTTAAACAAAACTTATTTTAAAAAATGTGCACTACTCAATATTTTCCTATTGTGTTTTTGAGAGAAATTTCTAATAAATACTGCTATAAAAAATGAAAAACAAAATTAAAATGCCTCTGTATATTTTTTTAAATTTATATAAATAAAGAAACCTCGAATAATTCAATAATATATTTTTAAAAAATTAAGAAATATCTTACAATAATATTATAACTAACTAGTGATAAACAGTTATGTAAGAAATTATAACAATAAAAGCGAGTTGAAAATCGGTGCGAAAATTTTTATAAACTATGACAAAATTATGCATCATATTTTTTAACATTGATGGCTTTTTATATATATTCAATATTTATTTCTCACTTTATTTTATATATGTTTATATATTGAAATATCTTTGATGGAAAATTAAATACAATAAAAATAAATATAAACTTCTACGTTTTCCTGAAAGATTTTTTTAAGTAAATACTAATTGGAAAAAAATTTTGAATCCCCATTGGCAACACTAAATTCGGTTTATTGTAAATAATTATTGAGAGTCTATGACAAATGATGTTACAGTAAATCTTTGACCATATCTAAAATTAAAAACAAATTATTTTTAATCTGATAAAAAAAGTAACTTACGAAAAAAAAAAAATTACATTTCCATGTTATATTTTAATTGGAGAAAAATTTTTAAATCCCTATTGGCAACACTAAATTCAATTTATTGTAAATAATTATTAAACGTCTATGACAAATGATTACAATCTAATCAGTTAATCTTTGACCATATATGAAATTAAACATAAATTATTTTTAATCTAATAAAAAAAGACTTCCTAAAATGTTTCACATTTCCATGATATATTTAAAAAAAATGGAAATTGGAGAAAACTTTTAAATCCAAAATGGCAACACTGAATTCGGTTTTCGAGTTCACTGAATAATTATTCGATGCCAAAAGCAAATGGCTAAATTTTTGTTTTTGCATTCCTTCAGATGTTTGTGTGACATCCTGAGTATTTCCTCAGTATTTATTGGCAACACTAAATTCGGTTTATTGCAAATAATTATTGAATGTCTACAGCCAATGAGTAAAAATTACTGTAAATCTTTGACCATATCTAAAATTAAAGATAAATAATTTTTAATCTAATAAAAAAGTAACTTACTAAAAAAAAAATTACCATTTCCATGATAGATTTTTTTTAAAAAATGGAATTTGGATAAAAATTGGAACTATGAAGTGACAACACTGAATTCGGTTTCCGAGTTCATGGAATAATTATTCGATGCCAAAGACAAGTGGCTAAATTTTGATTTTTGCATTCCTCCAGATGTTTGTGCGACATCCTGAGTATTTCCTGTGCGTCGTCGTGCTGATCGTATGCGTGCGAGGGGCTCAAGACATCGGAGAATTCAGTGCCCGCAACGTCATGCAGTGCCTCAGAAGGGAATATACGCTGAGGGCCACTCGATCTGATGAATATGGCAGAAGGTGCTGGGACGTCATCAAGACCATCTCTTGTTGGGGAAGGTGCGACTCATTCGAGGTAACTGAAATGTCTTCCCAACTGTAGCTATGCATAAGCTTTCAGAATGTATTCTCTTACAAAGTCCAGACGGCCTGGTGACCAATTGGTTACTACTCTAGACTATGGTACTACAGACCACTTCAGATTCGAATCCTGGCAGGGATATTTGGTAGTGGTTCGGAATCCACGCTAAAATTGTAGGTCCGGTCTAATTAACCTAAAGTTAGCAAAAAAAATGACCGTATATAGATTAACCAAATCAAACCCAACCAAACCTAAACAAATCCAAATGTAAAAGGAAGCAACTCATATTTCAAGTTTTGATGTTGCATCCTTCTATGACAGGATCACCTAGAGAGTACAGAGAGGGTCATCTGCAGTACCTGAGAATTTCTAAAATTATAAACGGCAGAAGACACTTTGGTCCACATTTACTAACCACGAGCCCAATATGTGCACGTGTATCGTTCTAGTCTAACTACAAATCATAATTGATAAATCTTCTTTGCCAAATATTCCGGATATCAGTTTTGAGGTTTCTTTTTTAAATTATTGCTCACCCAGTGTACGTTCATGAACCATTCCTATCTTGCTGATGATAATAATAAATAAATATTAACCATTTATTCCAATCCTTGTTTTTTTCTTGCAAAATTAATATCCATTTAATGTGTTTCCATGCGCCATTCCAATCTTACAGTATATCCTTATCAATAAATTTTACTTGCCATACTTTTTAATTTATTCCAGATACCGTATCAAAGATTTTCCTATAAAATCGTAAATCCAACAGCGTTGCAAATTTTAATTAATAAATATTTTCGCAATGCATTCCTTCCAGATTCCAGAGACTTTTTTTTGTATGAAATAGCAATTTACTTAGCTTATGTGAATTTTTTTTCCAATGGCAAGAGAAAAGGGCACTCTTAAGAGATCAAAACAAACTCTCTAAGAAATCAAAACAGTGTAAACACACACAAGACACAAGGAAACAATAAGGGGAAAAAATCAATGTCTCATCGGCAAAGTTCTAGCACTCCAATTTTTCACCTCGGAGACCCCACACAATGCCGAGCATCCTGCTATAGGGTGTCTGTCCATGATCTCCTCTTTCCCCAGAGAGGGCAATTTGATCTATCAAAAATGCCAATGTTGTGCAGATGGCTCGCGAAACGGTCAGGGTCCACCCAATTTCGCGACAGCTTTTTCACGAGTTTTTTTTTTTTTTGTGTCTGAAATACCATATTCCAAAGTGTTCCTACAAATCCTCGAGGTTTGGTTTGTCTCTCTACTGTGATCTTGTGCACACTTTAGATAAATACACCGGGACCTACAGTTTAACGTGGACTCCGTACTGCCAACAAACATCCATTCCACAGCCAGAATTCGAATACAAACCCTTCGGTACCAACGACCAAAACGCTAGCCAGTTGGCCGCAACTCCTTGAGGAGATATGAGCAGTGAGTAAGGCCATCTAAGTCTCATTGAGTAATGAAACTTAGATGGTGACTAATGAGTGAGTAATGCCATCTTTGATATAAACTTTCATGGAATCAAAAGATTTGCAAGTATTTGACTGTAGAACTATCAATGTATATGTGCATAAACCATTCCAAATATGATTGCAAATCATAATTAATAAATCCTATTTGGCCTACATTCCAGATACCTGATTGGCGATTTCCCTACAAAGTCTCGGTCCACCCAGTCTGCATGCACGACCAGAAGACTCTGAGGAAAGTCCGCCTACGCTACTGTGATCCACCCAACACTGGAGACGACTTGAGAATTTATGAATATTACGACGCGGAGACCTGCTCGTGTGGTGTTTGCAATTCCTCCGACACCTTTTGTGACTGGAAAGGTCATACTTCGAGTCAAGAAAGTTCGTTGACAGCTAAAGGTGGAGCCACCAATTACTAGCGACACCAAGAACCGTATGGATGGACATTTACTGGCTTGTCCTGATCTGCTTGATGATTATTGGATATTGAATACGAAGAATTTGAGTTTTATAAGTAATCAAAGATATTACCGTAGTGAAAAGTAGATTTTTTAGTGTAATGACAGTATATGGCGTCACAAGTTTAACCTATGTTTACCATATAAAAGTTTATGGTTTATTTTATAAAGTATGGTCTGGCATATTAATTTTTAATTTGTTGACTTGGTGATTTGTACATTGTGTAATGATTTCGTGACGTCACTGTGAATTTATTTAATGTATATTATGTATTTTTTAAAAAAATGTATATTTTATTTATTTTCATTCTCAAAATTCATGAAATGTAATCATTTAGTTAGTTGTGTTTCAATATAAGTAAATAGTATATGTTTTTACCTACTAACTGTACATAGTATTTTAGACATATAAAGACAGCTTCAAAATTAACCTTAAAATATGGTGAATTATTAATTGCTATCAGTGAAATCATTATGTGTTAAAATCTTGTAAAATAAATCTGATATATAACAAATATGTATATAAATTGAAGATTTTCATTTTCCAAAAATTTTAAATTAACAAGAATTAATTTAATTAATCAGCTTTAAGTAAATTTAATCTCATTTGAATTTTTAATTTAAAAGTCAAATTAAAACCTTTAGTTAATTATGAAATAATTTTTAGGCAAAATTATGCACATGCATTAAACAACTCTCATTTCTTTTTATCTTTAATGCTTTAAATCACAAAAATATATTTTTTTTTTACTTGCTAAAATTCTTAGTTATGATATTTTTAAATACCAGAATTTTAAATAAAACATTTCAATAATTTAAAAAAAATTACATTTCGTATTAAATATAAATATTTATTTTAAACTAAATTATGGGCTTATTATAAAAATATTTTGTAGCCATAATAAACATTTAAACAGTACACCGATTTTAGTTATTTACTTATTTCAGTTAAATATATCTTCAAATTATTTTAAAAATTATTTTTTTATAATTTGAGGGAAATTCCATTTTACTCTTACAGTATATTACAACAACTTAAATTTTTCTTTTATTAAACTAATTTAACATTCATTCTCTTTCGTTTTTATTTTAATAATTAAATTAATCATTTAACAAAACTATTTATTATTCTAAATTACCTAAATATAAAATTAAAATGTTTATTATTACCATTAATATTGATAAAATATTTATTTTTTACCATTAATTTTCCGATTAATTTATATTAATTACCATAATAGAAATTAATATCTTTAAAAATATTTTTTAATACATAACATTATAAAAAAAAAAATTAATATCTTAATACAAATATTATAAAAAAAACTAATATTTATTCATTAATATAAATGGTTTGAGTACTTTAATTTTACAACTACCACATTTTAAAAAGTGTAAATTATAATTGATATTTTTTTTAATTTACGTTATTCATTTATCATTAAGGAATCTTAAAAAATTGAAATAAATAATTGAATGATAATTAAAGAATTTTTAAAAATTCCTTTTGCAAACATTTAATATTTATTGCTCAAAAATAATTAATTACATGTATTTTTAGTACACATATAACATATAATCGAATATATATAGTTTATTTATGTTATAATGATAAAATATATGCTGTGTCTGTCTTTAACATTTAAATGATATTATTATGAAATTAACCAAAATATAGGATTGGTAAATTCAATCAATCACTTACTAGGTCCTATATTTTTCCGCTAATTTCGTATGACAATCATAAGCTAGGCTCAATGTCACATCCAAAGTGCCCAGGAAAGCCATGTTAAATGAAAATGTTCACATTTTGTCTTTGAAAAGAACAGTTTAAGGCCTTTTTGGTTTTTGGTTTTTTGTGAATTATTTTGAGAATGAACTGCTGTATTTCGTCTTGTCTTCTTGAATAAAATGCAAAATAAATTGTGTGTGCACTTATTTTAGCAAACATATTTTTGCATATTTTGTTATATTTTAACATAGTTAATATTTTTAATATTTTAACATATTTGTTTTTATATTTTAACATAGTTAATATTTTTAATATTTTTTAACATATTTGTTTTTATATTTTAACATATTTGTTTTTATATTTTAATATTTGTTTTTATTTTAACATATTTGTTTTTATATTTTAACATATTTGTTTTTGTATTTTAACATATTTGTTTTTATATTTTAACATATTTGTTTTTATATTTTAACATATGTTTTTACATATTTCATTATATTTAACATATGTTTTTAATATTTTTATATTTTAACATATTTTTACATATTTTAATATATATTTTACATTTTTGTTAAATTTTAACATATTTTTACATATTTTATTATATTTTAATATATGTTTTACATATTTCATTATATTTTAAGATATTTATTATTTTTGAAATTTTTAACATATTTTTTTTTTTTTATATTTTAACATATTTTTTATATATTTTATTATATTTTAACATATTTAATATTTTACCTTATTTTTTTTATGTTTAACATTTTTTTTTTTTTATATTTTAACATATTTTTCATATATTTTAACATATTTAATATTTTACCTTATTTTTTTTATGTTTTAACATTTTTTTATATTTTAACATATTTTTTTATATATTTTATTATATTTTAACATATTTAATATTTTTTACCATATTTTTTTTATGTTTTAACATTTTTTTTTTATGTTTTAACATATTTTTAACAACACATTTTAATAAGACAAATGTTTTATTAAAATAAAGATAAATGAAAAAATAAAAATAAAGATTTTTAGTCAAAAAATATTTTTTTAAATTTAAAATCTATTTTTACTAATCGGGATACAATTCAATTAATTTAATTTTGCTTATTATTTCAATTAAAAATATGATTGGATAATAATTTTCTTAATTTAAAACAGTTGCTCATTAATTTCGTGTTTTGAACGTCTACATTTTACCATAAAGTAATACATCATTAAAACAATCCTTCCACGTGTAATTAAATTTATATCAATATTCTATTTTCGATATAAAAATTATTCGATAATTCAAAAGGCTTCAATTAAAAAAAATTTTGCAAAAAATGAAAGTTTAAAACAATAATTTTTTTACTCTTTAATTCAAAATCTATTTTTACCATTAGTGATTAAGTTTTATTATTTTTTTAGTTTTACATGTCATTCCAATTAAAAATAGTTTTCGTTAATAATTTTCACAATTATATATTTCATTCATACATAAAATGAAACAGTTTCTCAATAAATGTTTGGAATACATTACTTGCGCTACATTTCACCAGAAAGAGTTTTCTTACTTAATTTTCCCAGAAGGTACTATAATCTTAGTATCAGATTATATTTGATGCAATTTTTCAACACGTAGTAGAATTTATATCAACAATCTACTTTTATCTGTCTTATAATAAAAATATTCGATAAAAATATTCAAAATCCTTCAATTAAAATAAGTTTTATAAAAATTAAAATTTTTGAACAATAAAAAAATTTTATTTTTTAATTCAAAATTCCGCTTATTCCTATTGTCCTAGATTTTTATTGATTTCGTTTTTTGTATAATTTCAATCAAAAATATATTTCATTAATAATTTTCTCAATTATTTATTTCATAAATAAAACAAAACAGCTTTTCAATAATTTTCGTACATACTATTCATGCATTTTTGAACATACTATTCATGCTACATTTTTTTCAGAAAGTAGTTCTACTGTGTCCAAATAATAAGACCAGTTTTCAATTTAAAGTTTCCCGGGCTTATGGAATTTCAATTTTTTTCCTTTTATGTTTCTGGCACTGTCCTTGACATCTGTGTGAAATTTGATGTCAAAATATTCATTAGTATTTGAGTTACGTTTGGCTTTATGAGACGCTAAAACTGATTTCGGCGATATTTGAAGTGTCTGAATTCATTGAGCAAAGAACATGCATTCAATTTTGTTTTCAGAAATGTATAGAATGTAGCAGAAGGCATTCAGTGAGCATTCCTATATCGGAAAGAAATGTTTACAAGGGGTGTAAACAGTTCAAAAAGGCAGAGAAAGCGTTGAAGACGAAGAGCCTCAACCCACGAAGCTCACGTCCAACAAATTAAAACCGTCGATTACAATTAGAGACCTTGCTGATGATGTTGGAATTTCAGAAGGATAGGTCAATTCCATTTTGTGCCTCAAACGGGTACCTGATGGGTACCGAAAACACGGAATGCGCTAGCTCCCGCTGCATTGATTTTTCGTGACTTTTCGCCAAAATGATTCCTGTCGACGACTTTTTAGCATTCATTGAAGATTGGGAAAAAGTTGCCATAAGTGCATTGTGTGCGGAGGTGATCACTTTGAAGGAGATGAAATAAATTTGGAAGAATAAATAAAGAGTTTTTGAAAAAAAAAAATTGGTGTTACTTTTTGGGCACAGTAGTACAGTCGTAGTATAAAAATTATAATGAATGCAATCCTTCCACATGTATTTGAATTTATATAAATAATCTACTTTCATCTACCTTATAATAAAAATATTCGACTTAAAAATATTCAAAACCGCTTCAATTAAAATTAATTTTGAAAGAAAAAAGAAAATTCAAAAACAATACTTTTTTTTATTTTTCAGTTAAAAATCTGTTCTTTTTTATCGTAATAGATTTTAATTTATTTAATTTTACATGCCACACCAATTGAAAACATTTTAATTTTAAACAAAACTGGTGAAAGCAAGTTTACAAAATAAACTGTTTTGATTTTGAATCACTTCACAATGTAATTGGCAACGGGACAGAATCTTGTTTTCCCCTTTTTATGTACATTTTCAAACAGTTAACTCATCCATATACTTTAATTTGCATCTAATCTTACCAGATATCTGGAACTATATAGCCTTCCACGAGTTAAAAAAACCTGAAAATGATAAAAAAAAAATATAAATAAATGAAGACTTTAAAAAAATACACCTAATATATTTTTTTTTGTTGTAATGCAGCTGGCAAACACTTAGACAGCTTGGTCTTGGATGCCTTAAGGCAAGCGCTGCGCAGACGTACTCACTTTTGCATTACCCAGGGGCCGCGTGTAACTTGAAGATAAGCCACGGACGCGGGAGTAACAATGCCCCCGCAACGCTCTACGATCCTATTAGACCGGGACCTACAGCTTAAAGTGGATTCCGAACCACTACAACATCCATGGCACCGCAGGGACTGAACCCGAAACTTGGTAAGCGCCAGAGCGCTAACCACTCGGCCATTCAGGTCCATACACCTAATATTAAAATAAGAAGAATCCTAATACAATCTTATATACAAGTTATCTTATATTCAATATTTATCATGCATTTTTAATCTATTTATTAAACTTCTAATATAACTACAAAGTTTTGTTACAAGTTTAATGGAAAAGTGTGTTCTAATGCAGTTGGCCAAAGACTTATATAACACTGCACCAACGTTACTCACTTAGTGCTATTCAGGAGGTGCGTGTAGCTTGAAGATAAGCAACGGACGCGGAGTAACAATACCCCCCGCATCGCTCTACGATCCTGTTAGACCGGGACCTACGGTTTAAAATGGATTACAAACCGATACAAACATACATTGCACCTCCGGGACTCGAATCCGAAAACTGTGGTACAGAGCGCCAGAGGCCATTCAGGCCCTTTAATGGAAAAGTAAATAGTCACATTTGAGAAAGTATTTTATTCGTATTATAGCATAGCCTAGAATAGAGTGAAGAAATTATATCAGTATATGGGAAACAGCAAATAGACAAGGGGTAAACATAAATAACAAATATGCAGATTAATAATATAAATGAAATCAGTTTATGCAATTAAATATAGAGGGAATCATAATTCTAAATTACATACACATTCTACATTTTAATGTTATTAGGGTTCATTTAGGGACTTCTCCATAAAATATATTCCATATAAAAAATATCAAAAAGGAATTGTACAAGAATAAAGTTATCATCACACATTTATCATTATCGCATTTGTAATTATTATTTACCCTTAATCATTAAATAACTATCATAACGTTTATCATTATATACCAAACATACATAAAATTTAATATCCATTTAATTAACTATCTTTTTTTATTATATTTATCTAAATCACTTTTCATTATGTCCCTAATTCTGAATGCTATTTAATTCCAGCTTTATTTGTACTAGTTATACCTAACAAACCATAATGTTTCATTCATGTGAAAAAATATTATTTATTGTTGTTTCTTATCCCACTTGGTAGACAGCAACATCTAGAGTCTAGATGCTAGATTCCAGCAGATAAAAACCTCGGATTGGAATGCCTGATATAGGAAGAACAAATAAACTAAACAAATAACTCTAATATATAAGATATTGAATCTTAATTATTATTTCTTTAATAATATTATTTTTAGAAATCTTTTTAAATACGATTATCAATTTAATAATTTGTATTCAAAAAACATTTTCAATTTTTTTTTTTAAATAAGATTTTGTTGCTGTTGTTCTAATGCAGCTGGTAATACTGAGAGTTAATTTTTATGCCATAAGCAGACTGCACCACCGTTACTCATTTAGCACTACCCGGGGGCGCGTGTAGCTTGAAGATAGGCTACGAACGCATTAACACTACCCCCACAATGCTCTACGTTCATTTTATACCCGGATCTATGGTTTAAAATGGATTCCAAAACCACTACAAATATTCATGCCACCGCCGGGACTCGAACCCGAAACTCGTGGTATCGAGCACTATCCACTCGCCCATCAGTCCCAAATGATATTTTGTGTAGACTGTAATACTGAGAGGGACCTGATGACCAAGTGATTAGTGCTCTGGCACTCGGGGCCATAGGCTTAGGGCTCGAGTTCCGGCAGTGTCATGAGTATTTGTAGTCGATCGGAATTCCTTTTTAAACCATAGGTCCAGGTCTAATATGACTGTTGGGCGTAGGGCTAACTACCCTACCCCGTAAAAAGAAAAAAAATCATTTCTCGAAATCTGTCAGTAAGTAGATGTCCTTGGCCCACGATATATATAGTAATATTTAGAATTCATTTTTGGACACTAATTATTACAAAACCAAACACTTACTAAATTACAATTACAGAATGAAATTCAAAAAGTTTTTTACTATAATACAATATACATATAATGGCATTTCCAGTAAATCGCGCAAACCATTCTGTGTAAATCGTATATCATTAAATGTAAGAAGCAGTTTTACTGAACTAAATATAATTCAAAAAAGCAAACTCAGGAATTTTCCAGAAAGGAATTTTGGACAAAATCAACTTAATTGTTTCACCTCTTGTCTGCAGTTACATCGTAATAAAATTCAATTATCCTCTGTTTCCATTCTTATAGTGTTATTATTTTGAGAAACGATTTGAAATAAATTTGTTTGTTTTTCTTTTCTCGTCCATTTATCTGAGCTTTATAATGAGGAAAAAAATTAATGTACAAAAATAAACAGAAAAAAATGAAAATGAAAGCAGAAACAAACTCTAAGTGGGGATAGTTATTTTTCTCTACCAGACCACCCACACAGTGCCGAGGTATTACTAGGCAATTTCTCACCAGAAAAGTAGGCATGAGAATTTCAGTTCAGGTATAATTTATCCTTAAAATAAGTCGACTCTAGCACTTTAGGTGTAAAAGCAGCATGACCATCACCATTTAATTAACCGCAATTAAAATAAATAAACTCTAAGAACAAAGATTTGCAAAATGTAAACATTTAAAGAAGGATATTTGAGGGAAGCCTAAATCTTAAAATCAGTTTAATAAAAAAAAAAAAAAATTCAGAAATTATAATGAAAATAAACATTAAAAACATTACATCCTCCTACACACTGGGAAGAACGGCCCCTTTTAGCGCTCAGGAAACGGGTCAGTAGAACTCGAGAAACTTATCCGAGAGGAGGTACAGTACAACCACTCGCTTCTGTTGAGAAACGTTTAGTTTATAGTCTCTCATTCCAAGAGGAAATATATTCAGCGCAATCCTTCGCAATAGTTGGCCTACAGACTCTGACCAGGAGTGGAAGTATATTTCCACCCTGCGCGTAGTCGAGTTTCGGTTTCTTGGCTTAGAAGTGAAACCTTTACGCGAATCTATAATTATATGTTTTTAAATGTGCTGAATAATTTGTGTCCAATAAAGCTGTGAGTTCTCCAACCTGTGCCTCAAGTATCTCAACCCAACCACACCCAGTTACAATCTGGATGCTCCAATCTTACATGTATAGTATGCAGATACTATACATGTATTATTACATAATAGACAGATAATAAACATAAAGATAAATAATATACATAGTAAAACATGAAAGTAAAACAGATTAGAGCATTTATACATTTTCAAAGGTGTTGAAAAATGAGACATTCAAAGTTAAAGATACTAAAATACTTGATATTCGAAAGGAGACGTAAATATAACAATAAAAAATAAAGCATATGTTGTAATACAAATTCGTAGATGCAATTTATTTACGAATTTGGGTGAAATTTTATTTTATCTTCAACAAATTCTAAAATTTTTGTTAAATCAGATTTCATAAATATGAATTTTCTTACACAATGTTTTGAAATTCTTAAATAAATGATGAATTTAACATCACATGTTTACTTACCACTAATCATAGACGGTATTTTATAAAATTCCTAAGTAAATGTATGCCAATGTATGATCAATATTGAAATCGCCAGACAAAACACATATTATTTGAACGTAATATTAAATACCTTCTAAGCATTTGTCAAACAAATTGAAATAATAATTTTGGCAAACCCTTCCTATTTTATTCTGAGTCGTCGCGTCTCAAAATGTAGACATTTCAAAATATTCTCCTGTGAAAATTTAGCTTCGTAATTTTTTTTTTGTCTGTTTCTCTAATATTTTTAATAAAGCCCTTTATTAAATAGCTCTGGTATTTTCTTTTATTGTTTGATAATAATTATTTTTTATTTCATTTTCTATTTCATTTTCTTGATTTAATGGCTGTTTATTTGATTTCTTCAACGTTTTCACTATTTCATTTCCAATAATGTTTATAGAAATCATACTACTATCTATAATGTGCTTAATAATGTAATAATGGCTGTTTATTTGTTTTATTCAATGTTTTCTCTTTTTCATTTCAATAAAGTTTATAGAAATCATACTCTGCATTATCTATAATGTGCTTTAATAATGTAATAATGGCTATTTATTTAATTTATTCAATGTTTTCTCTTTTTCATTATCAATAAAGTTTATAGAAATCATACTCTGCATTATCAATAATGTACTTAATAATGTAATAATGGCTGTTTATTTGTTTTATTCAATGTTTTCTCTTTTTTTCATTATCAATAAAGTTTATAGAAATCATGCTCTGCATTATCTATAATGGGCTTAATGTTAATGGCTTCCTTTTTTGATTTGATTTATTCAATGCATTATCAATAAAGTTTATAGAATCATGTTCTGTATTATCTATAATATGCAAAATTACATTTATCCTCATAATCTATCTGTTTCTATCAAACTTATATTTTTAAGAGACCATAATCCAAGATTATATCTTTTATAATAAATAAAACAAGCAGATATGACCAGGAGTATATTGATTAAGCTTAAATAAACCCAAATTTTTAATTCATGAATTCGTTCCATATTTTTTTTTTTTCATTCTTAGTGTTTGCTTGGAAAATAAATTCAAATCTAATGCTGTAAAATATCTTATTTTTTTGTACAATAATTTAACTAATGGTTCCAATGAACTTTTTAAGACTGAAGGCATTTGGCGGGGTAGCATTTTTCCCACGAGAAGCTATATAGCATTTCTGCACCTTATTGAAAAGGAAATGTATAGTCTTTGACAAGAGCATAATAACAACCTTTCACTCAAATCTATAACAAAAACTTACTCAAATCTCAACAGATAATATTACATAATGCATTATATCAGATATATACATTATATCACATCTTACATAATAACAGATAATACATGCAATTAGTATTTCGTTCTAATGAGAACAACCTGAACACTCAAATCTGGCAGAAGAAAATCAGTGTCGAATAATGATTTTCTGCCGCCGCTATAATGATCCATCATGAAATTTTCACAGAGGTAGGAACAATTACAGATGGAATATGGATTAAGGTCCATAAGTTTTTGCATCATGATGATTGATACACCATGGGTTGAGGAAGTGTCGACTAAAATGAGAAGTGAGGGAAGCTGACCCCCATTTGACGGATTTAAAGGGAGGTTTTTGGAGATGAAGAGAAAAAGAAGAGTTCTGTGACAAGTAAGGTTGTTTTTCTTTCTGAAAGTGATTCAACAGGTCGACTGTTTACAAAGTGAGCCCCTTGTGGTTTCCTGTGTCACACCATATGATAACTAGGTCTGCCTGCAGATCAAGTGCATTAGATTTGTTGTAGACCCGAGAACTCTGAACCTGAAAGTGACCCTCTTCTTGAAGTCGTTATAGGTCTAGTATAGGCCGATAAGTTACGGTGGAAAATCTGATATTAAAAAAATAAGCTTTGTATTTAATTAAAAAATTAATAATTTCTTTCATTATTTTAGCTTCAAATTTTTGGATAGATAGAAACAATTTTAAGAAAAAAAAAGAACTAAGCGTTTTAGTTTTTAAGTTATGCTAGAACATACACACACATGCATACAGGCTTTTCATGTTTGCAGATAAATAAAAACTCTTTTCTTAAAATTAAAATCTTTAACTGAAATTCTTAAAACTGTCCTATAAATACATTTACATCTATTGTAATCCTTCCACTCACAAGTCAGCATTTACGTGAATTCCTTTTACGCTCTTGAACTACCTGAACCCAAATATCACCAATAAACATTATGAGAAAATGTAAATTTAATGTTTTCTCTGTGGTATAAATCGTGGCCATATAAACTATTTGTAATATAAATGTCCTCATAAGAAAATTTGCAGTGGGGTAAAAATTTATAAAATTAATGAATAATGTCATCAACAAGAATAACTATTAATAAATTTAGGACATGAATTCAAATAAGATTAGAAAGCAAATTTAGAAAGGATCTTCTTCTGCTTCATTGGAACAACAGCCTATATGACGGACCAATGTCGTCTACCTGCTGGCAGATTTCGAGACAGGGAGATGGTTTCTTTTTTGTGGGGTAAGATTGTCAGCCTTACACCCAACGCTTTACAATCGTATTAGACCGGGATCTACGGTTTAAAGTGGATTCCGAACCACTACAAGCATCCATGGCACCGCTGGAACTTGAACCCAAAACCTGTGGCACCGAGTAAACCTGTACCAGAGCGCTAGCCACTTTGCCATCAGGTATCAGAAAATATCTAGACATTAAAAAAGGTAATAAAATTAATAATAAGGAAATAGACTTTGGATAGACCAATATGCCATCAATATCAACAACTACTGCCTTAACGACAACAGCCATAGCAATATAATTCTCTAGTAGGAATACTTTTAAATAAGCAGCCTTAAATAAATAAAATCGATTATTGTTTCATCAGAAGGAGTGTTTATATCGCCAATTTGTTTTTAAAATCTTCTAAAAGCATGTAACTGGTTTTATGGTAGCTTTTATATTGCATCATCATCATCATTGGTGCTACAGATTTTGAAGGGTCCTGACCTCCATTAAGACTTTTTAAGACCGCGACTAGTTGGTTTTTGTTTCCAGTTAGAGACTCTCAGTCCCTTCATGTCCTCTTCGATTTAAGTCTGAATCTTCGTCTGAATATAGATTAACTAGGGATTTCCTTTGTGGAGTCTTCAGGACTTTTATATAGGCACCCATAAAAATTACCATAAAAGCACCATTTCACCATCATCATCACCAAATTACCATTTCCTATAAAAATCCCTCTGGAAAACAATTTTCTTCTCTCCTAATCTCTTGAAACATCTCTGAACAATAGTCTGATTATTGAAGAGAGACGTTTTACACATGTTGCCCTATCACCACCGAGTCTCTGCGTTTCTGAAATTAGCGACTGAAACATACGCCGCCAAGGATTAAAACATGAATCCCCCTGCACTGTAGCTGAGCAAGTTAGGGAATTAGGTAACCGCGTTACTTTCGAAGTGATACTCACATAAATTGACAAATTATTTTGCAGCACATCAAATACAAATTAAATATTAAAGAAATTAATTGTTTAAAAAAAATTTTTTATATGTATTACAATGGACAATCTTTATTTATTGTAAGTCTACCAAAATACTTAGGCAAACCGATTTGCTTATGGATGACATCACTTATAAAGAAGTCAATGCACTGGGTGATTTTTTATACAGACGTCAATGCAATTGATGATTTATTTATACTGGCTTTTAAATTTTCCAGATCTTTTAAAAATGTTCATATGCATAAAGAGTATCGTCTTAAATGTAACCTTTGATTCTTTTTTAAGGGCTTAAAATTCTACGATACACAGACTAAATCCTGGACATACGTCAGGTTTGGCGTACGTCTATGTCTTTTTTAAAGACTTCTCCAATAAAATCCAGCCTGTTAATTTTTAGTTGAAAATTATTTGTACATGTGATTGCAATTTTATTACATTTGTTACTATCATTTTAATATCCAAAACAAATTAATTCTGATAATATTTAAAAATATTTTTATAAAACATGTGAAAGTATTAAGCATAGAGATTATTTTGTGGATCTGGATTATTTTTATCAATTTCACCTTCACTAAATGAACTACAAATTTTAGAGGTATCATCTTAAACTTAATGCATTCAATAACCGAATTATGACCCCATAATATTTATATCATCTAAAATTTAAATAATCTTTTTTAATTAAAAATTAAATTCAAATCATGAGTATGATCGAAAATTTAACCTTTGATTCTTTTTAAGGACTTAAAATTTATGACACACAAACTAAATCCTGGACATACGTTAGATTTGACGTCGGTATAAATTTTTTTCTAAAGACTTCTCCAATAAAATCCAACCAGTGATTCTAAATTATCTATATATTTTTTTTTTGCAATTTTAGTACACTTATTACTATTATTTTAATATCCAAAACATATTAATTCTGATGATACTAAAGCGTATTTTTATAAAAACATATGAAAGTATTACGTATAGAGATTATTTTGTGAATCTGGATTAGTTTTATCAATTCACCTTCACTAGATGAACTTCTGCAAGTGGTATCATCTTAAACTTAATGCATTCAGTAACAGAATTTTGACCCCATAATCTTTATATCATCTAAAATGTAAATAATCTTTTTAATTAAAAATTAAATTTAAATCATCCCGCGACTACAATGGGCCGATTCAGCATAGAAGACTGGCGGGCTGATTGGCAGCATGTCGTGTTTTTTTTACTGAAAACGAAAAATCCAGCTTGTTTTTAATTTGTTTTTACCATGATGGCCAAAACATTCGTGTCAACATTTATAAAAACATGTGAAAGCCATGTGAACGCCACCTTCCGGAGTGCATTATCGAACGCCAAATTAGCATGTGGACGAACACCCGGCGCATGCAAATGATCTGAACGGGTGCCATAACATATCATGGACGATCTCAATTGCTAAGAATTGTGGGCAATCTGAGCAGCAACCGGTACATAAGTGAAGTTCTACAGCTCCAAGCTGTTCCCTTCCTTCAAAGTTTTCCAGGCGCTGTATTTCAACAGGACAATGCCCGCCCTCATATCGCTAGGACTGTTCAATCCTTCTTTGCAACGCGGCAGATACAGCTTCTTGCTTGGCCTGCGTATTCCCGGATATGTCGCCGATTGAACATGTGTGGGACTTCGTTGGTCGGCGTCTCGCTCGTGATCCTCGTCCTGTTGCTTCTGCAGACGAACTTTGGGTGCGCATACAAACAATATGGAATGCTCTTCCTCAGGCAGACATTCAAAATTTGTTTGACTCCATGCCGTCGTGTAGCAGCAATTATTGCGGCGCGTGGTAGCTACACAAAATACTGATTCCGATCTCTTGTTACTGTTTGTTTGCATTGAACATTTAATCATTTATTTGTACCACTACCATTCAACTGTCTATTAAATTTCATTCAATTATGACGATTCCTTCATGGTGTTGCAATTTTCACAATCATGAGCTTATTACCCATAGAGATTATTTTGTGGATCAAAATTATTTTTATCAATTCACCTTCAATAAATGAACTTCAGAAGGTGTTATCATCTTAAACTTAATACATTAACAGAATTTTGACCCCATAATCTTTATATCATCAAAAATTTAAATAATCTTTTTTAATTAAAAATTAAATTTAAATCATGAGTATGATCTAAACTTTAACCTTGATTCTTTTTAAGGGCTTAAAATTCTAAGATACACAAACTTAATCCTGGACATACGTCATATTTGACGTACGTCTACGTATTTTAAAGACTTCTCCAATAAAATCCAGCCTGTAAGTTGAATATTATCTGTATATTTGTCTCCAATTTTATTAAATTTATTAATATCCTTTTTAATATCCAAAACAAATTAATTCTGATGACATTTAAACTTTCCAGTTCTTCAAAAATATTCATATGCATAAAGGGTATCGTCTTAAATATAACCTTTGATTCTTTTTAAGAACTAAAAATTCTACGATACATAAACTAAATCCTGACATACGTCAGATTTGACGTCAGCATAAATTTTTTTCTAAAGACTTTTCCAATAAAATCCAGCCAGTGATTCTAAATTATCCATATTTTTTTTTTTACAATTTTATTACATATATTACTATCATTTCAATATCCAAAACAAATTAAGTCTGATGATATTTAAAAGTATTTTATAAAAAAGTATTACGTATGGCGATTATTTTGTGAACCTGAATTATTTTTATCAATTCACCTTCATTAAATGAGGTATCATTTTAAACTTAAGACATTAACAGAATTTTGACCTCATAATCTTTAACTTTCCACGTTTTCTTAATCCAGCAGATTTAACGATCGATTCTCTTTTGTTTCAAAACACAAATTCGCAGACAAACCTTAGTAATGCCGTAAACAAGTCCAGAAATAAAAATGTTGTCAAAAATAGAAAGAATCGAACCCAATTAAGTGCAAAATACCTAAGAATAGTCACCCCCATTCTTTGTGAATAATTTTGTTCAGCTTTTTAAAGTAACTTGTGCTTTAGATTTAACCGTCGGAGAAACATTAGCAATTATTTTTAAATCCCCTTTTCGAAAAGTCTCTTTCAAGTACAAAGTCATCAACATGCACAGAAAGTTTAGATTAAAAATAATATTGCTTCAGGGTCACAGCTTTTTGTGGACTGGTTGTGGCAACACTGTTAAAAAGGTTTATCCGATAGCTTCGAACATCTGAACGAAATATGTCCATTCAAAGTAAATAAAGAATTAAAAATTTAAGTAATTTATTCTCCATCATTTAAAATCAATGCAGGAAAAGTGTTATTTATTTTATGGTTTATTTAAATGTAGCTTTGAAAAAATTTCATTCAAAACGCTGAATCCTTTTGGTTAATAATTTATTTGATTTTTGTTTTGAATTAATAGAGTACTTTTTGCACTTATTCACATAAATAAATAAAAATATTTTATCCGTACAGAAATTATCCAGCTATATATAAAAATTACGTAAATTTTAAAGATTATTTTTTACATCATTTATTTAAAATTAACTTAATGTTTACCCTTAATATTATGCATTGATTTTTCACATGCATTTAAATTTTATACTAATCATCTTGTAAAGGATTGTTGTACAATTTTAATAGAAATATTTGTAAAATGTACTTTTTTTTCTTTAATAAAAAAAGAATAAAGATTTTCTTATTTATTAAAAAATAATAAAAAAGAAACCATTAAGTTAATTGAGTTATTAATGTTACAATTTTAATTTCATTAGTTTGAAAAATAAGTGAAGCTAAATTTGATAATATACATGAATGTTAAATGAATGTGTTGCATTTTTTCCGTATCGAATTATTGTGTCGTTTTGCCATTTTGAAAATGTGTAATTGTTTTTTTTTTTTATGTCCGAATTTGTATCATTATTTCTGAGTCGTTTATCTTTATCCATAATGATATCATATTGTAATAACCTAACACATATTCATTATCAAAAATTAATCGAGTTTTTTAATTAATAGAATTTTTTTAAAATGTCGCCAATGATTAAATGATCATTGGAAAGATCAAGTTAATAACGTTACAATAGATGAATGTTGAAGAATATGTTACATTTTTTCAACATCCAAATATTGTATATTTTCACTATTTTGAAACTTGAAATTGTTATTTTTATGTCAGAATTTGAAGCATTTTTTATGAGTTATTTATCTCTATAGATAGCAATATCATGTTATAATAATCTTAAGACTTATTTAATGTCAAAAATTAATAGAAAAACAAAATAAAAATAAACTAATAGAAATTTTAATGGAAATTTTTTAATTAATAGAAAATTTAATAGAAGTTTTAATGGAAAATTTTTAATTAATAAAGTTTTAATAAAAAATTTTAATTAATTGAAATTTTAATAAAAAAATTTTAATAGAAATTTTAATGAAAAATTTTTAATAAAAATTTTGATTAATAGAAATTTTGATGGAAATTTTTGATTAATTTTAATGAAAATTTAAATGAATTTGAGGAAAATATTTAATTAATAGAAATTTTTAATTAATAAAATTTTAAATTAATAAAATTTTAAATTAACAGAAAACAATGTTTAAAAAGGCACCATTCATTAAATGCACAATATTTTTATCAGATAGATTGTTAGAAAAATTAGAATTATGTACTCAATTACAGCGATGTATTTGCACTCAGTATCAAAAATTTATATCTCTTTTGTATAACAGGAAATAATATCAACTTTTAGTGTTATTGAGTAAAATACACAGAAAAAACTCAAAATATAAACATAATGCACTTGTGCATCAGTTTTTCTATTAGTTATACCACATTTATGAAGGTTTCCATCTCACCAGCTTAATCATTTCATAATCTTACAAAAGTTAGAGAATAATGTTTTCCAATTAAGAATTTTTTACTGTATCTTACAGTAATAATTGCATAACACTAAGATTTTAATGAGTAAAATAAAGATTTCTTTTTGACTTGCTTTACTTTTATAAAAAATAATGTTTTGTAAACTGTTTAACTTTATGCAAGAACAATTTACTTGGATCCATTTCCTAATGACCAGTATTAGATTACTCGATCAATTATATTGCTGATCGATTTTGTGAAATTTGTGTTGTAAATTCAAATTATAAGAGTTTAATGATCTTCCTCAGCACAATTAAAGTGATAAAGCCAATAAAGATATCGGGAAACGGCTTCTTCAGGTAAAGCTTTCTTTTCGATTTAATGTCCTTGAACTAATTTTTTTTTTATTTCTTGTTATATTAAATCAACAGTCGTTTTAATCGAAGAATTTGAAGCAGTTGATACAAATTTAGCAATTAACTCCAAATATATTAACACAAATAAATACATATAACTAGTTATAAACTAAATAAGTTTAACAATATAAACTAAATAAAAACATATATAAATAAGCATAAAACTAATTTTATTATAACTAAATAAGTTTAAATAACTAAATTATTTTAAATAGCTAAATAAGTTTAATATAAATTAAATAAAACCATATATAAGTAAGCATAATAATAAGTTTATTATAACCAGATAAGTTTAAATAACAAAAAAGGTTTATATAATATAAACTAAATAAGTTTAAATAGCTAAATGAATTTATATAATGTTTTTTTTTTAACTAAATAGACCGTTTATTTATATTGTGAACTAAATAAATTTATATTCATTCAAATTTAATTTTATTTGAAAAAATTTTAATTCAAAATAATTTTTGTAATTCGATTTAAAATAAACATTTTTAAGATTTGCTATTAAAAATTTTTTAAAATATATATTCTTAAATAATTTGCTAAAATATTCTAAATTTTAGTTCTATTTTTCTATAAATTTTCAAACATCATGCTGAAAAGACATAAACACCATTTAAATTAAAACTTTTAAATAAAAAAAGACGAACTGATTATTATTCTTAAAAGGAAGGGTTCACATTTGCTTAGTAATTACGAAATCTAATAAAATTTATATTTAACTTTTCGAATATGAAGCTGTTTTAAAAATGCTTATATACAATTTTTAAATTTAATGAAAATATATGAAAAATAAAATTATTGGTTGAAATAATTTATTGTAAAACTTTTTTAAAAAAAAAATGAAAAGTAATATGTCGACAAAGAAATGAAAAATGAAGGTGGTTCTACAAATTTCTACCAAATAAAAACAATAAAGACATATTTGTATTAAATTAAATTTGCTCCCATTTTATCACCTTGTATCATACAAAATTAAATTAAGTGTAATTAAAAATAAATAAAAAAAATTTTAAGGAATTTTATTTTATTCAGAAAAGTGGCACATATTGACAATAATGAACTCAAAAAAAATAAAATAGCAAAAAAAAATTAATTGTTTTGAAAACTAAGTAAATTGCAAAATTAATTTGCTATATTTATTTACTTACTATATTTACATTATATTTAAGTAAAAATTATAAATTTATTTAATTTTAATTTTAATACTTTTTAAATAATTTTTAAAATATAAATTTATAAAATTAAGTTATTAAAAAAAGTTAATAATTCAAAATAATTTTATTTTATTCAAAATAATGGTATCTATTCACAATAATAATAAAACCATTTATATATAATTTAATTTATATAAATGTTTTATTTATATCAGATTAATTGTTGTCAATGTATTCTGAATAACATTAACTGTAACATATTAAATTATATATAAAACTTAATTGTTTAAAAAAAATTAATTATTAGTATTAATTGTGTTGAAATGTAGCAGAATTAATTCATTATTTATGAAAGTTTTTTCTGAAATTTTCGCTAAATAATATGATGAAATTAAATTTTTCTAAAGATACAAAAAAAAAAATTAAAAATTAAACAGAAAATAGAAACATTATATTTGTATTTATTCAATAGTAGCATCGTTAATTAAATTAATTCATTTCATTTCAATTTACATTCCAAACGATTTATCAGTTGAATAGAGTAAATAATATAAAAACAAACGATATTTCCAAAAACAATTTATATCATTCATTTTTTTAACAAAATAATTTTATTTAATAAAACAGAAAATAAAAACATTTTATTTGTCTTTATTCAATAATAGCATCGCTAATTAAATTAATTCATTTCATTTCAATTTACATTGATTCGTTCCAAACGATTTATTAATTGAATAGATTAAATAAATGTAAACAAAAGATATTTTCAAAAACAATTTGCCGCACTCAATTTTTTTTGAAAACGAAAATAATTTTTATTTAATAAAACATAAAATAAAAACAATTTATTTGTCTTTATTCAATAATAGCATCGCTAATTAAATTAATTCATTTCATTTCAATTTACATTGATTCGTTCCAAACGATTTATTAATTGAATAGATTAAATAAAATGTAAACAAAAGATATTTTCAAAAAAAAAACAATTTGCTTTATTCAATAATAGCACTCAATTTTTCAACAAAATATTTTTATTTAATAAAACAGAAAAATAAAAACTTTTTATTTGTATTTATGCAATAGTAGAATCGTTAATTAAATTAATTCATTTCATTTCAATTTACATAAGTTCCAAACCATTTATCAAGTGAATGGACAAAATAAAATAAAAACAAACGATATTTGGAAAAACAATTTATCTCCTTTATTTTTTTAAAAAAATCGATGCATAGTAATGGGCAACGAACTCCCTCGTATTTTTGGATTCTAAGCCATTGAACTATTCATTCGTATAATTTCTTGTTATTCAGGTAAATAAACTTTTAAATCTATTTATATCTTCCGTAAAAGCTTGTAACTGAAAAATATGATATCTAAAAATAAATGTTTGATTCAAATGAAATTTTATTAACCAGATGTTTTTAGCATATGTCAAAATCATTTAAATGTAAAAAGTATTAAAGTGATACCCTTTTAGTATTTGTACATTATTTGAGATGTTAAAATAAGGGATCAGATTTAATATTCTTGGATTTCATTCGCTAGGATTCTCTTGGATATTTCATCTTTCTAAAGATCAAATTTATTTCAGACCGCCTTATTGATTTTATGTGGGTAATCCTTTACAAATTATTTTTTTTAGCTTAAAAGCTTTTTAGTTTTATCGGATATTTGATGCAGTAATAGTATATACAGGGTGATTATAATTAATGTCCCACTTCAAAATGCTGTAAAAAAAGAATCACTCGTCACAATGAGTTCAAATTCGAACTGAAGATACTTGAAGAAGGGGGAAACGGTATATCATCAAAGAAAAAGTTCAAAGAAAAAGTTCCACCAATTTTCAATTTTGGTATGGCCCTTCCGTGGCTTTCCAACATGTCAAACTATTGAATGACTTGGAGGTCATTTTTTCCGTCAAAAAGCCGAAACAATCAAGCACATTGAACACTACGGTTTAATGTGCAATATTACGTTGTCATTTCGATTCAAAATATCACTGGCAGCCAATTACTTTCCTTATGACGCTTACAGCGCCATCTATTCATACTTTGGCATTTTTTTACACCGTACCGTTTTTTTTTATCTTCATTCAAATCTGAATTCATTGTGCGAGTTTCTTTTTTTGAAAGTGGGACTCTAATTATAATCACCATGTACATCTAATTTATTTATTCTAACATAAAAAGAAATTAAATGAAGTTTTCAAAAATATTTATATTATGTTACCCACTATATTTATATTTTTTAAGCTAATTTTTTTAATTCCCATCAGATTTTATGTTAATTTTTATTAATTAACTTTGTGTTTATCGTTGACTTCATTAAATAATTATGATGTCATTAATTTTTTATAAAAATTTAATGTAATTTTTTTTACATTTTATAACATTTATTTACATTTTATTAAATATTATATAAAAATGTTTTACAATACTATGAATATCAGAAATATTTTATTAAATTTGTATTGTTTTTATTTTTTTAAATATTTAAATATAAATCAATATGAAATAAAAGAATTTTTTTTTTTTTTTTTTTTTTTTTTTTTTTTTTTTTTTTGTATTTTTGTGTTTAGTGTGTTAATGTTGAGGGAAAGAAGTCAATTAAAATTTAATCCACAAAACCAATTTTAAAAATATCGAAATTTAACTGTTTCTATTTTGGTAACATCATTATTTTGAATTTATATGTCGTTATGAATCGTTTTATTTATATGTTTTTACTTAACTTATTTATATTTTTTTACCTGATTAATTTTTCGTTACATTTTCCACTTTCAACGTTTCTGATTGGTTTTTTTTTTTTTTCTCTATGAGTTATTCTTATTGATTTTGAGTTTCCTACATGTGCTTTTTATGAAATCATTTGGAATTCCATAATTTAATTTTTTACTTTCTTTCACTTGTTTTTTTTTATAAAATCGCTTAGAGTTCCATAGTTTTTTTAAATCTTCTTCGCCCATAGTCTATCTCCAATCACGATGCCACAACTCATGGTGTAGTCCATATTCCATCTGTAATTGTTTCGACCTGTGAAGGTCACACAGACAATCGCTAATTTCACGAGCTCTCATTATCCATGATACTGATTATCAGCCATTAGTTTTGAATGATAAGTTGTTCTCATGATTACAAAATACTAATTGTATGCAATATAACTATCCATAATACTGCTTATCTGCTGTCAAATTTGAGTGACAGGTTGTACTTGTTAAAGAAAATGCATTGCTCTGTCCTGGGAATAAAATGCTACAAATCTTCCTGTGAAAAGAAAATCTACAATATAAATACAAATATATTGTATGTAAATGTCAAACTAATATTCTTTACACGAAATCTTGCTTTTATTTAAAATTAGAAAATATGTACATTAGGAATATAATATGAAAACGCAATGGAATTAGAATTTAAAAAATAAAATATTTTTGTATTCAAAATAAATTATCATTTACAGTTTGAAATTCAATTTATTTTAAAATTCAAGGTTACAGACTATATTTTCAAGCGATTACTTATACAGACAATTAAATGCAGTCAAGTTATATTTGCTTCATTTAAGTTGTTACTCTTAATGACGTAGATATAAAATGTAATTTTAGTCTAATAAGCAATGTTGTGTAAACGCCTAAAGTTAGATTACGTACGTAATATCTTATAAATATAATTTATCATTGCACAAATTTTGATCTATAATGCGCATCATAATTAAATGCATATTAGGTAAACATTAAACGACGTCTTAAACATAAATATAGCAGCAATTTTCGATAACAACGCCACACTTATAATTTTAGAAACTCTCATTAGATGAACTAAAATAAATTAAACATCAGTAACGAAATACGAACATGCAACAATAGTTTCATATACCCAATTTAAAATGCTTAGTTATTGCAATAAAGATGTCATGCACTTTTATTTATAGTTACTGTATCGAAAAATTGACTTAAATCGGAAAATTTTCGTAACTCTGACAATAATACGTATTTTAATACTACTTTATCAGATAATATTATTTTTGTAATGTATACTGATTCAGTGTAATAACATTGTAAACTACGTATAAATTAGAATTAAATAAATAAAATCCTATATCAGATTTTTTTATTGTAAAGAAACAGGGTACATTTCAACCACGCATTTATAATTGTAAAATATTAATATTTATTATTAGCATTCATATTTTTTTAAAACTTATTATTTTTAGGGAATTTATGAACATTTATTTTCAATAAAGACTCAGGCAAAAGAAATTTATAAATTTATTATATTAATTATTTATAAATTTTAAAAGTGTTTATTATAATTTTTTTAAAAAATTATAAATTTATGATTTTTTTACATTTATAATTTTAACTTATTTTATTCATATTATTTTACTTGTTTTTTTAACACGTTTATAATTTTTTCATTATGTAAAATAAGTATTTAATTTTTCTTCTAATTTGATACTTAATTTTATTTAAACAATTACGGAAAATGTAAAATAGTACAAACAGATTGAATTCAAAAAAATTTACGATATAATCTTTCAGCTACATATTTGAATCAACAATAATATTTTGAGAATGAATACATAAAAGACAACAATTTAAGTAAAAAATAAAACACTTCTCTTTTGTTATTATAACTTTTTATTTATGTTTTAAATAATTATTGCTAAATAAGTTTCCTTTGTTAGTAATTGTCATTGTAAAAAACAAAAGCTTAAAAATCAAAACTTATTTATCGTTATGAAAAAAAAAAAAAAAGTTTTATAACTTTGAATTTTATTGCATAATGTTCAAAAGAGAAGAATTTAAATAATGAAAATAAACATCTATTTTTATTTAAATTTTTTTACAGTGAAAACAGTAACATAATATTACTTCTTTATTGATTCTGAAAGAAAACAAAGTCTCTTAAAAAATTTTAAATAAACCGTTAATTTCCTAAAAGTTTAAATAAAGGAATACCAACTTTATATTTCTCTTTTTATACCTTTGTTTCCAGTCATGGTCTAATTTCCATTGATTAAAATTATTCATTATTTTATTAAAGAATAACTTTAATTGCTTGTTTATTCCTGAAAGAACAAGAATTAAATAATGATGAATATTTAAAACTTCATGTTTTAAGGGAATTTATGAGCATTGATTTTCAGTAAATGCTCAGTTAAAATAAATGACAAATTTTTGAGAAAGATAATTAGTATTTCTAATCAAAATATTATTTAGCTGCATTATTTTATTTAAAAAATAAATATAAAATTTTTTGTATTCTAATTACGTGTTTATTTTCTGATAATAGTTTTATCATATTGAAATGAATATATTTATGGAATCATATATTAAAAATAACTTCAGACCATATTGATAAAACAGTTATCAATTAAAATTATATATTCTATTTCTTAAATTTAAATCAATAAAAATGATATTAACATTTATTAATAATAATTATGATAATTTTTTTCTTTGTCTCTGTCTCCAATTTGCAGATTTTATAAAACCGTTACTTATTCAGATTCTGAAATAAAATGTTGATCAATTAAGTTTCGTTTTTTTAAAAGTAGTTAACAACAAATCATTTAACGTAAATATCTATAAAACATTTGTTATTACATCAATAATTAAATATAAAAGTGCAAAATAAGAAATAAAGAACAAAAACCATTGAAAACGAAGGGGAAATAATGCTCAACAATTTATTCTTAAACTCCTTTAATTATTAGTTAAAATGAACATTTAATAAAATATTAATGCTATGTTTTTAATTAGACAAGTGCTGTCATTTTCCAACGCCTTGAATGAACATTCCCAATGTTTTTTTGTAGCATTTCATTCTCATGTGAGAGGAAGGCATATTTTTAAATAGTGCATAATAACAACTTATCACTCAAATTTTACAGCATATAGGTAGTGTTGTAAATTAGTGTTTTGTACCACTGAGAACAACCTTCACTCAAATGTGACAGCAGATATTCGGTGTCATGTATAATGAGACTCATGAAATTAGAGATTGTCTGTGCGACTTTCACGGGTTGAAGCAACTACTGACTGAATATGAACTATACCATGAGTTGCTTCATCGTAATTGGTGATAGACCACTAAATGTCTATAAATGTTCTACTCTAATGAGAAGTGAGGGAAGTTGACACCCCCCTCCCCCTCCTTGACGGATTGTCTTTGAAGGAGGTTTTTGCAGAAGAAAAAGAGAGTTCTACGATGAGTCGATAAGGAGCTTTGTCTTTTTCTTTGAATGACAAAACGTTTTGGAGTTTTCGCCTCATTTCAACATGAGCCCCTTGTGGTTTCGTATATCCGCCGTATGATAATTAAAGTCTGCCGCAGATCTGGTGAAACAAATTCGTTGCAAACTACAGAACTCTGAAACTCTTCGATCATGGAGTGAATTGAAATTTTGTATCTAATTTATATCCTTAATCTCCATTTTCTCCATGCCTATACTAGAGTATATAGAGTATTATATATATATATATATATATATATATATATATACAGTCTGAGTAAAAACTTTAAGGCCAGTTGACATTTTTGAAAATGGAAACATTTAAACTGAAGAATTAAAAATACCATTTGATTGATAATTATTGAGCTTAAATAAAAGTAAAAAAAAAGAAAATTAATTTGCAAATATTTTATTATTAGAAAATATTACAGAACACACAGATGAATATTTGAGCCTGAGTAAAACCTTTTAAGGCCAACATAGAAAATAACATATAAGAAAAAAAAAATTACAATTTCTTAGAAGGTTGTGTAGGAGCCATTACTGAATTACTTCAAATATTCTTGTTTTCATGAATGAAACGAGTTTTTGACAAAGGGTGGGTTCGGTTTTATACCATTCATCTTCGATAGTAGATCAGCTCTGTTGTTGATGTAAAATGTCTCCCATTTGCATAAACTCTTCTTGCTAAGTCAGCCCAAAGGTTCTCGATTGGGTTGAGGTCAGGTGATCTAGCTGGCCATTTCACAGTTTCAACATTGTTGAATTGGAATCAATTTTTTGTGCTGTTACTCGAATGGATCGGTGCATTGTCTTGCTGATATTTCCAATTTTCTCCAGCAAGACATTCAGCATTTGGCAAAAGATGATTTGTTAGGACATTTTGGTATCCTTGTGAATTCATTCTACCAAAATGAATGCAATTGAGCCCACACCATTGTAAGAAAAACAGCCCCAAGTCATGACAGACCCTCCACCTAATTGGCGCTTGGAGAATATTTCTTTTCATTTCTTATATCATGCCAGTAGAAATTCCAGCCATCTGGTCCATCCAAATTCCATTTTTTTCGTCAGAAAAATAACTTCTATCCATTGGTTGTCCCAGGTCATGACTTTCTGGCCAAAGTTCAAACGCTCTATTTTTGTGTCTCTGCAGTAACTGAGGCTTAGCCAATTTTGCTGTATAAGTGTACCTTCCAGACCTTCTATAAATCGTTTTTTGACATACTTTTAAACCTGTCGTCGGAATCAGTTTCCTGGTTGGTTCCTTGGTTTCCAGTAGATGCAAGTTGGCAAACTCTTCTTTCATCACGCGAAGACAATGCTTTAGGTCTTCCCCCAGTATTCTTTTTTACCATAATTCTCTTTCAATTTTAAAAAATTGTTGACTACAGTCTTTGATCTTCCTATCTTTATCGCAATAGCAATCCTGTTGAAGACAAAGCTTCGATCTGTCCTCTTCACGATCAGTTAACTTCTTACCCTTCGCCATTTTCACAAAGATCACCAATACTTCGAAGAAACGTATGACAAATATGAAAATTGCAGCGTTGCCACAAGCTAGTAGTTGCAATGGTAATTACACGATTATATTATATTTATTTTTAAAAAATTTCAGGTGGCCTTAAAGTTTTTACTCAGGCAGAAATACTAACTTTGCAAATAACCACATGTTTCTCATAATTATGTATTTACAAATTATGTTTACACCATTTATTTCTTATCAATGAACTTTAATAATTAATATTATTTGAATCCCTTTTATTTCATTTTACATTTTCCCAAAACTTTTTATTGGCCTTAAAGTTTTTACTCAGGCTGTATATATACAATGATTTTAGATAAAAATAAGTTTAAATTTTCCTACGAATCTGAAAGTGGCTCTCTTCTTGAAGCAGTTATAGGTGTAGTATAGGTCGAGATGTTACAGTGTCTTCTAGGTGGTTTCAGCCTTCAACCTTCTATTATGATGCCACCAAAAGGATATTCTAGCCTTTATGGATTTATGGAATCTATCCCCAGCATAGTATTGACGCCATTATTGCCTTTATAACAAGGTAATAAAAATATTAAAATACGTAAACTTTCCCATTTGAAAATATTACGTATTTATATTATATTATTATTATTATTATATTTATATTTTATCGTTCCTTTATTATTTATTTTTGATTTTGTTTCGTCGATTTTCTACGATCTTACAAAGAACTTGATGAAAATTTAAATATTGATAAAGGTTATAAAATATTTTTAAAGATAATTAAAGGATTTTTACTTGCATTTGATTCTACAATTTGAAACCCGTATTAAAATTGTTATACTTTTTGTATTAATGAAATCAAAGACAAATAATGAAATAAAAGTAAAAAATATTGTCAGATTTCACCATTATTTGTATCTAGAAAATTAAACAAATAAAATTCAGAAAGAGCAAAAAACATGAAATCACAATAAAATTTCGATTAATTTTGAAATAACGTATGAATTGATTTCTTCAAAAAATTATTCAATCTTTATTTGCCCTGGTTAATAAATTATCTGAAAAGCATCGTTTAATTTCTTTGATAGTAAATAGCCTCTTCAAAACTGAATAGAAAAATCTTATTGCCAGATATAATTAATACTTGAGTAATAAATCTCTTTAACAGCGTACAGGTTGTGATATATCCTACTGCCAGAAAATGCAAATAGGATATATTTCAATTATTCTTTGCCATGATAACTTTTAATTCAATTACTCGAATTGGAATTCTTTCCCACGATACAAAAACGTAGATTAATACACTGTGATTAGATGTATTGATTTGCGAACAAGAGGTAAAGAATATCTTTGACTAATTGTATTTAAGGTACATGTGGGTGGAAGTAGAATATGTTCTTTATATTTTTTTATGCTTCGAATATAAGAAAAACAGATCTCTTCAATTTTGTTATCAGTAATTTGATCAAGCGTGTTTCTATATTTAATTTCATGGATGTAAGATTCCATCTCAGAAATAAAGCAAACGATAATTAAATGCAGAAAAAGAAGAGTTGATAAAAAGAAAGTGGCAACGATTCAGAATTTGATTATTTCTCAACAGCTTCTTCTATCATGATCTTTTGATGAACTAAAGAATGAGGAATATTTTCACCATCCATGCTTCTAATTGAAGACAAAAGAATGATTGTAAGATTAGTTTTTGACCATCATAAAATTATTTTTAGAATAAACAATTTATTTATGGGCACAAACGCATTTAAACCATAATATATTTTTAAAAATTTTAATAAATTATTTAAATAAATTGTGTTTAATTAATAATTTTCTATAAAATATTTTAATTAATAATTTTTAAATAAATTCTTTTAATTAATAATTTTAAATAAATTGTTTGACTTTTTTATTAATAATTTTAAATAAATCGTTTGACTTTTTATTACTAATTTTAAATCAATTAAGTATAAATAATTTTATACACACTTTTTTTTATTATAAATAAATATAATATTTATGCATAATAAAAAAAGTTTTAAAAAATTGTTTAAATAAATTCTTTTAATTAATAATTTTAAATAAATTGTTTGACTTTTTTATTAATAATTTTAAATCGATTAAATATAAATAATTTTATATACACTTTTTATTATAAATAAATATAAATAAATATTTTTCCTTAGAAACATCAATTATTTGAATAAAAATCAATTTCAACTTTATTTATTTTTTACATAAAAAATATTGTAATATAATTTTTTTTTTTTTTTTTTTTTTTTTTTTTTGTAAACACATAATTTAATCAGAATGTATAATGTATAATAAGAATAGTTAGTTAGTTGATTTAAAAAAAAATTTTTAATAGATTTTTAATTTAAAAAAGGATCTTATAGATATTAAATTGAAAATCATTAACAATTCAAATTTAAGCAAATCAAGCGTTTATTTAATATATAAAAATATCTACATATGAAAAATTAAAATACGATTGGTAAACTTATTGCCTTAAATTTTATTACCTTACTTAGCTATCTTATTATCTTTACCTTACCTTTTCATTTTCTTTTGATAATTATTTGATTTTATTAATTATTTTCTCTTTTATGTTGTGTTTTAGTTTATAAGGATTTTTTTCTCTTTTTATGATTTTTTTTCCTCTCATGTATATTTATACTTATTGCAAATAAAAAATGTTCAGAAAAATGATGTTTATGGATGTTAATTCGCATGGTAGTTATGTTCATACATTAATATTACTAACGTTTCATTAAATTAATATAAAGTCTTTGCATACTGTACTTTAAAAATACGGTATTTTTTTCTCCTAGAGCGCATGCTCATAGGAAATTGCGCATGCGTATCTGTAATAATGTTTCCTATGAGCATGCTCGCTAGGAGAAAAAATACCGTATTTTTAAAGTACGGTATGCAAAACTTTATATTAATTTAATGAAACGTTAGTAATATTAATGTATGAACATAACGACCATGCGAATTAACATCCATAAAACATCATTTTTCTGAAAATTTTTTAATTTATTCTCTAATATGTGAATATAACCAACGTTACGTTAAATTATTATTTTAATATTACTAACGTTACTTTACGTTATGTTAATATGTTTTTGCATAATGTTTTTGAGAGTTTTTGCATAACGTTTTTTATCATCCGATATTTTTTTCTTCCTAGCGCGCATGCTCATGGGAAACATTTTATCTATTGCGCATGCGTATCTGTAATACTGCACTACTGAGCTATTCCTATAAGCATGCGCACAAGGAAGAAAAATATTGGTAATATTAAAGTAACGTAACGCTAGAAATATTAACGTAACGTAGCATTAACATATTAACGTAACGCATCTTAACAATAGTAACGTTAGTAATATTAACATAATGTAACGTTAGTAATATTAACATAATGTAACGTTAGTAATATTAACATAATGTAACGTTAGTAATATTAACATAATGTAACGTTAGTAATATTAACATAATGTAACGTTAGTAATAAACATAATGAACGCGTTTTTTTTGCATAACGTTTTTTTATTGTCCGATATTTTTTTCTTCCTTGTGCGCATGCTTATAGGAATAGCTCAGTAGTGCAGTATTACAGATACGCATGCGCAATAGATAAAATGTTTCCCATGAGCATGCGCGATAGGAAGAAAAATATCGGACGATAAAAAAACTTTATGCAAAAACGCTCTATTATTACTAACGTTACATTATGTTAATATTACTAACGTTACATTATGTTAATACTACTATTGTTAAGATGCGTTACGTTAATATGTTAATGCTACGTTACGTTAATATTTCCAACGTTACATTACTTTAATATTACTAACGTTATGTTACAGTACTTTAATACGTATGGTGCTTTCAAGATGTTAATAGGAGAGCTATTCATTTTTGTAAACTGAAAGCTATTTTGAGATGATCTTTGGTTTCGATATTCTTTAATAATCACAAAAGACTGGCTGGCTACAAAGTAAACTTCTGTTTTTACACCCACGCTTTAATTTACTGCATAAAAGGGGCGTGCCTACACGAGAAAACTTCAAAGGAGTATAATATTAAATAACACTTATTCATAAAACTTTGCCAAACATAAATATCCAAGTACTTCTACTGGCATATGTAAAAGAATTAATCATTACATCAGTTTTATTTAACACAAATATTCCTCATATGAAAATAAAACTTGCAAAAGTACATAATTTTCAAGAAGAAAAGCAGTTTTAGGTCACTGCACCATAGATGGAGATATTCATGTAAATTCCGGTTTATTGAAGATCATTCAACAAATTACTACATTAGGACAATTTATTCTGCGCAATTTATTACCTAATATAGAGCATGAAAGACTAGTACGTGTAAAAGCAGAACAATTTCGGTTTTACTAGCCCTAGAAATATAACTTATACTTTGTTTTAAAAGTACTTATACGATTTATGGTTAGCGTGGGTGGCAATGCTTCTGACTTCTAAATGGAGCTGTATAGGATAGAAGATTTGTTCTTACGAGAATTCATTCATGACGAGGAATAACCGTATATAAGTGGGATTTGTCGATGAGAAGACTATTCAAAATTATAAGATCTTAAAGGATTGTTCTTTGTTTAAGAATTTTATAATTCTAAACATAGAAGAATTTTAAATTCATCTTTTCTACAAAAACTTATGATTCAAAACTGATAAAAAAAAAAAACTAATAATTCTAAACTCATAATTTCTATAAAAAGACAAAATTGTAAATATTTTAATTGCACAGAAGTATCCTCAATACAATTCTTTACGAATCTAAACTAATACATTTGAAAAATAATGGCAGAATATTAGAGTTGCCACATACAATTCTCAAAACTTAAGAAATTGTTTTTGATAACTTTTCTTTTTCAAAAAAAAAAAAAAAAAAAAAAAAAAACAGAGATAACATTATGTTAGCCATAACGAATATATTTTGATGACATATTCAGATATTCTTAATATAGTTCACTTCTTTATTCCTTTTCCATCGATATGTCATTATATTGTAATGTCAGCTTATACTAGATTTATAACGGCTTCAAGAAGAGAGCCACTTTCAGGAACATAGCATCACTTTAATTTTTATTTAGAAGCATTATATATATAAATATATACATGCAGAACTCTATTTATTACAATTTATTATTTACAAAAAAAAATGAAAAACAAAGAATTAAATTTGATTAGCCAGTGCAGTTCACTTCAAGGAAGGAGATTTTGAGAGTTCTCAAGTCTACGACCAATCTAATTCCTCGGGTATGCGGCAGAACTTAATTATCACACTGTGTGATACATAAAACATTTTGTAAGAAGATGGAAACTCCGGCCTGTTCAATCATTTTCAGTAAAAGAGAAAAACAACAGTTATTGTCGACTCGTCACAGAATTCTATTTTTTCTTCTCCAAAATCCTCCCTTTAAGAAAATCAGTCAAGAGGGTGGGGGGGTCAGTTTCCCTCACTTCTCATTGAGTAGACATTTCTCAACAATGGTCCAGATTCCATCCGATAGGTAGCACTTCAATATCATACTACTCTTGGGATAAATTCAATTCTACTTTTCAGGTAACATTTAGAAATGGCAACAACGTGCAACTGTTTCAATATGCGATTGCCACTAGCAATTGCTTATCTTTAAAAATCAATAAATAATAAATCTTCATTAAAATTAATAAATAATAAATCTTAATTAAAATTAATAAATAATAAATCTTAGTTTATCAAAGACATTTTTACGTTAAATCTTTAAATAGCTTTTAAAAAGTGAGTCATTTATATTTTTTTTATAACTTCTTTTTAGTTTTATTTTGAAAATAGCTAAAAATTCTTATTATTATCGCTTAATTAAAGAAAACTTAAAAAAATTTTTTTTTGTTAAATCGCTGATGCATTCGAATAAAAAGACATACGCAACATCATTAAGAAACGAAATCGTTTCTTATTTCTAGGATTAATAGAAAAAAAATTAAATCATTATATTAACTAAAACTGAAATCAACTGATGTCGAAAACACAAAGATGATGACATAAAGAAACAGATGATCAAAGCACAAAGTTAACTAAACAATAAATTTATAACAATATCCAAGGACACTGTTTCTTTTCATCTTGGTTTCAAATATTAAATAAAAAGCTTACTTGCTCAATCAATTGATTAGAACAGCAGATTGTCATCAAAACCCATTTCCATCATGCAATATTGTATTTCGAATACATAAAAGAGATGGTTTTATGTAATATTAAAACTGTTATTGCAAGAGATCATTAAAACTGAGATTATATAGTTAATTACAACGATAATGGTGCAGACGTTTGCGTTTATCCATACGTTAATTACTTTAAAACGAATTGTGTCTTGCGACACACGAAAATAATGAAAATGTTCTTTTTTTCCTAATGCGGCTGGGATACACTCAAACAGTTGTCTTTTATGCCTTAAGGGAAGCGCTGCACCGACGTTACTCACTTAGCACTACCTAGGAGGTGCGTGTAGCTTGAAGATAAGCTACGGACGAGGAGTAACAATATCCTCCGCAATGCTCTACGATCATGTTAGACAGAGACCAACGGTTTAAAGTGGATTCCAAACCACTACAAACATCCATGGCACCGTCGGGACTCGAACTCGAAACCTGTGGTGCCGAGCGCTAGCCACTCCGCCCTCAGGTCTCAATATTGAAAATGTTGTGTTAATATAAGCTCCTAATTCAGAATACAATAAATCAATTAAACAAAAAATGCAACAAATGCAAAGTAAAAAAGCAATTTTATGGGTGTAGAAAGACACAATACACTTCTTGTTCTTGACACTGTTATAATAGTAAACACCACATCAGTATCTCAACGTTACTCTTTAAATTGGTGGAAGAAAATGAATTGTTTTCTCCTCATTTCGGAAGGCTTATCCGCTTTTTCATGTCGTATTGGAGAAAATTAGGAATTGGCTAGCACAGATCTATTTTTGTGGATTCATTGTAAATCTTTAGGATAATTATCGATGAGAAGACTTCTTTCACAACAACTTGGCCCACATTAGCAGCACAATAAACAAGAGGGAATATGATCAAAGGTACAGAAGAGAAGACTCTTTATTGAGATAAAAAAATTAATTTTTTTAAAGTAAACTTTCCCTCACATTATTGACATACTTAAATTTAAATTTAAACTATGCAATTTTTGAATCCATTCTAAAAAAAAAATTGTATTTTAAGTTATTTGACATGTAATTGAACTTGAATGTATTAAAAAGAAATTAGTGTGAACGACAAGCACTAATGTTTGAAAGTTCCAAATGTTTTATAACCAAAGAATATAAATTTTCGACGAAATCCTCAAATCATAATTTCTGATATTTTAAACGAATGAAAGGAAATGACATAAAGGATTTGATTAAAAGACATTCTCGTTCAAATTCATATTGTTTCGTAAAAAACAAATGACTTAGAACATTCAAACCTTATTCTTTAAAAAAATGGCAACCGTATTACATGGATTGTGAATACATGAGCCATCATTTTTCAGTTGGATAACCTGACGACACAATATGCAAGATTCATTCACGATCAAATACACCTGTTTACATGGATTCAAAATATCCTCTCGTTTTTTGTGTAACTTCTTATTTTACTACGTATTTGGATATACTTTAATTAAATAAAAATTTCACATAACTTAATCGACAGTTATATTGCGTTTGAGTGCTGCTATAGAAATATTTTAGTAAACGCTTCTAATTTATTTGAAAGTTGTGTTGATGTCTAATTATCTAGCCAATAAAAATGAATTCGTAAGCAAATAGTTTTCAAATATTTCCTAATCGAAATAATCATCTTAAAATAAATAAAAATATGAATATATATAAAAAAATATAAATACATATAAATAAAATATAAAAATAATAATATACATATATAAATAAAATATAAAAAAATATAAGTGTATATTGTGGTAGAATAATTAAAAAAATTTTTAATCGTCTAATGCCGATGTACAGTTTACCCATGAGTATCTGCATTTTTGGTGTTTGCAATTTTTGTATTTGCATTATTGGTACATGAAATGGCAGCAGACAATGTCAAAAGAGTGTTGGCATACCAAATTGTCGGATTTGAGCACACACGCGATTTTTTTTCGTTTTCCCAGTGAGCCCGACTGCATTTGATCGTCTTCATGAACTTGTATGCCTGATTTTTGTAAAAGAGTTGACGTAAACATTGTTGGTCTTGAACTTGTTGCGCGGTCAAAGAGGAATCGGTAGGAATTTTGTTTCGAAGACAAATTTGTATACTACTTAAAAGAAGTTTATGTAAATTTTTTTGATGGCTGTACAAAATTTTTTGAGGTGTAGCACCTCGACGATCATAACGTCTCAATTCAGATTTAACAATCTCTGAGTAGGTGGGAGGTTTTTTTCTCGTAAAACGACGAATATCACCACAGTAGATTCTTGGGTAAGAGAGCTCTTCTGCAAGATCATCAAACAATACTGACAAAGGCATTTGGTCTTCACCAGGTGCTAATGCCAATCCAGCATCAATGTTGGTAATGAGTTTATTAATAACCGTCTCGGCTGGAGCGGGATTTACGAATGGGTCGTCATAATCATCGTCGTCTATATCAGACTCATCGTTCTCTTCCGAAGTGATAGGATTCAGATCAGCGAAAGCATTTGAACCTTCAGGAAACGATTCTGTTCGAAATTTTTCGAGCCATTCCAAATCGATATTAACGTTTTTGTGATTGGTATAAAGGCTTGTTCCTTAGATACAAAGCCGCATTGTAAACACGATTGGTATTAACGCAATGATACATAAAGTGCGATTTGAAAGAGAGACGTTTCTTCAATTTCCCGTAGATAGTGGCTGAATCGTTTACATTGCGAGGAAGACAGTCGACCGATTTGTGCAAGTCGTTAGAACGTTCGTAACGGATCCCTTGATACCATATTGACGATCCCGACCAAGGTCTCGTATTTGCATGAAAGGGATACGAAGAGCAACGAGACGCTCTCCAAGTCATTCAACTCAGACAAACAGGAAGGTTGCTCAGGATATCGAAAGCCATAATTGGCTGCAAGATTTGGAACGTTGCGTTTACGAATATGATCGCTGCACGTTTTACAAAAGTCAGCTTTATCCAAGTCGACAGAGAAAATTATTGCAATTTGATTTAAAGAAACGTTCTTCGACTTTGAGCCACTGTTTCTCATGAGAGTAGTCGTTTAAATCGGAATGAGTATTGTTCAAGATGCAATGGGAGCAGGAAGGAGTAACTGAAGAGGACGAATTAAAAGTATCCTTGAGAGGACAAGAACAGGAAGGAGAGTAAAGAGAAGGAGTTTGAACACATTTCGTGTGTTTAATATTGACATCGTGAGGGTTGATTGACGCTTGAGAGCTCGACGCTCCCGTTGAAGGGCGTTTTGGCGGGCACGAGTTTCAGGCTTCGAACGGGCTATTCTTTTCCATTCACGATCATGCGCTTTAACATTGTCTTCCATTGTTGTCAACATTGTTTCCAATTTCCATTATTTCCAATTTCCATTATTTCCAATTTCCATTATTTCCAATTTCCATTATTTCCTATTTCCAATTTCCATTATTTCCAATTTCCATTATTTCCACTTCCATTATTTCCAATTTCCATTGCATAACTTTATTTCGGATCGGACATCATTTCAGGTCGTTACTGAAAACAATACCCATTGATATCCATGGGTAATAATAATATAAATATATAAATAAAATTTTAAACATATATAAATAAAATAATAATATAATTATATAAATAAATGTATATATGTATAAACAGAAAAAGTACTTATAATAACAATACTTGAATTTACTGTTTTGCTGTATTATTTATATTATAGTTGGTAACACGTAAATGGCAATTATCAGTCATTAGTATTAATTATCAGTCATTTATATTTATATTAATTAACAATTAAGAAAAAGTAGAATTGCATCCAATAACTTAAAATAATAATATTTTTGTTATTAACTCATTTGTGGAAATAACTCAAAGGAAATGAAATTTGCTTTAATATGATTTCTACCTTAAATTGCAGCTCAGTTTTCTAGATTTATTACTTGAAGTTATTATTTTCAAAAATTACCCTTTCAAAAATTCATCATTATTAAATACAATTCCATTTCCTTTATATTTTCACTTATTCCTTTATTGATAATTTTGAATTTAAAGGGAAACAATTTGAATTTAATTAAATCAATTAAATCAATCAATTTCTCCGTATTGATCAATTCAGCAGGCTAAAAGAGTTCTTTAGTATATCCTTCAATTTTTTTTTTCTTTAGAATTCCTGTTTTAAGACATATCTTAAAATAAAAGTACATTTATTCTGCATTTCTTATTTCGAGTGATAAAAAAAAAATGTATTAATTATTGCTTTTGAATTATTTATTATGGATTAATAATATAACGTTAATAAAGACAATAATATTAATAATATTAATGACAATAATATTAATAAAGACTTGAGGAAGCGGAGTTTTATAGTCATTTATAGGGGAAATATGTAGATTTACAATGCTTGAAGAACTTATAGTGAACATACGAAATGCGCCCATTATTATAGTGACAAAAATAAAAATATACATTCCATTTATTGAGGATTTTAATGTTAAATTTAATGTACCACCTTTCTTATGAACCAGAAATTGCATACTGTCTTAAGCCTTTAATACAGCTGAACATGCTATATTCAAAAATTGCTTCTGTCAAATTGTCCTTTGTGGTAGTCAAATTAAGAACCACACTAAGGTAGACTGTAAATTTCAGATATTCCCACAGTCGAAGTTCGTCTGATATATCTTCACAGCAAAAACTCAATGTGAGATATCTTCACAGTCAAAAAGTCTTACAATAATTCGTCATGCTCAAACATTGAATTAGAAATTCACACAACCAGAAGTCGTATGAAATATCCTCATAGTCAAAAGTTCTAAAATTTATTACCCGCAATCAAAAGTCGTATCAGAAGTTTTCAAATCTAATAAATATACATATGATTTTATATGCGGCCCGCGGAATTATGATGTATTTCCAAAGAGCCCGAAAATCATTTGGGTTGGCCACCACTGATCTATTAATCCCCCTGGCATTCCATAACACCACTCTGTGATTCCTGGCTTGGAAATTATTTTTTGCAGTGTTACAAGAATTATTTTTTACTCTTACCATAAACAGATTTTAAGTTTCTTTTTTCTTACATTTAAACTAGAGTTTTTTAAGATGAAAATTTCGTTAAACTATAATTTAAATACTTGAGTATGCTGTTGGTCTGAATTTTAGTCTATGCAGTTTTGATCTTAAACATTATTTGAAAGTAAAAAAAAAAAAAAAAAAAAGGAAACCAAGAATTCTTAAAAACTCTTTTTTTCAAACTTTCAACAGCTGGAGTTATTGCTTAAAACTAGCAATTTAAACTGTACTTGAAAAATTAATATGAGAAAATAATGTAAAAAGAGAATTAGCATAAATCATGAAAACCAAATCGTTTTACCAAATTCAGAAACGGAGGTTTAACCTTATATATATATACTTAAAATTAATTTATGTTTTTCTGGAGGTATTTCATGACAAAGAACATAATTAATTTTCCAAACTTAATGAGTATGAGAAAACATGGTTAAACATTTACATAATAAATAAACTTCTGCAAGCACATCAAAAGAAAATTTTAATCTTTTTTGTTTAAATTATTTTAATGTGTCTAAGAAATTTAGAAAATATAAAGTCTATGCAAATAAATTTATTAAATTACATTTAATTTTTTAAATTCAGAATATGTTTAACAAAACTCAATAAAATAAAATTTAAACAAGTTTAATATTTGATAAAACAGTACTTTATTTTTAAAAACAATTATGAAAATCTTTATCGCCTTCAAGCATAAACCTTTTTATAGCCTTTCCTTATTTTTAATAAATTAATAATATCCAATCTACAGTACTTTTCTTCAGAAATCGTTCGACAAAAATTATCTGAATAAATCGCATATTTGATTCAAAAGAAATTCCGTAATTACTTATTGATTTCGAAAAACAGAAGAAACTTGTGTAAGTTCTGAAAAAATATATGAGATTCTCATTTCAAGCATTCTTTCACAAAGCACATGATAATCTGGATAATTTGCCCAGAAAATTCTTCTGAATGTGCTTTGTGTTTCAAGACATTCAATGAGTTGTTTCCCCATAAAATGAATGGACGTAGAATTTTTCGGTTATTTAATGTTTTGAACCACTCAAAATTGTTTCTGGTTTATTAATATGGAGCATGGTGGGATTTTACAAGTATTCTTTCATGTAACACAGAATAGTTATTTTAATTATCCCTAAGTATTTTTCATGTAACACAGAATAGTTATTTTAATTATCCCTAAAACACTTCTGAATGTTCTTTATGCATTAATATATTCAGTGTGTTCCTTCGCGATAAAATAAATGGATGTAGAATTTTTAGGTTATTTAAAGTTTTGATACATGATAGACTATCCTTAAAATTGTTCTGATTTATTAATATGGAGCATGGTGGCACTTTACAAATTTCAGTTTATTTCATATGATAAAATGAATGGATGAATTTTAGTTATTTAATGTTATCACCATCTTAAAATGTTCTTTTGAATGTGCTTTGTATTTTAATATATTCAGTGTGTTGCTTCGCGATAAAATGAATGGATGTAGAAGTTTTAGGTTATTTAATGTTATCAGACATGATAGACTATCGTTAAAAATTGTTCCTGATTTATTAATATGGAGCATGATGGCCCTTTACAAGAGTTATTTCATATGATGCAAAATAGTTATTTTAATTTCCCTAAAAAATTCTTCTGAATGTGCTTTGTATTTAATATATTCAGTGTGTTGCTTCGAATGGATGTAAAATTATTTAATGAATGGATTTATTAATATGGAGCACGGTGTACAAGAGAAGTTTTTCTTCTGAATAGGTTATTTAATGTTATTTTAGGTTATTTAATGTTATCAGACATGATAGACTATCGTTAAAAATTGTTCCTGATTTATTAATATGGAGCATGGTGGCCCTTTACAAGAGTTATTTATTTTTATTATGAATATGCTTTGTATGTGTTGCAAAATAGTTTTAGGTTATTTAATGTTATGAGACATGATAGACTATTTAAAAATTGTTTCTGATTTATTAATATGGAGCATGGTGGCACTTTACAAGTGTTATTTCATATGATACAAAATAGTTATTTTAATTTCCCTAAAAAATTCTTCTGAATATGTGCTAAAATATTCTTCTGAATGTTGGATTTGTATTTAATATATTCAGTGTGTTGCCTTTCGCGATAAAATGAATGGATGTAGAATTTTTAAGTTATTTAATGTTATGAGACATGATAGACTATCATTAAAAATTGTTCCTGATTTATTAATATGGGAGGCACGTTATTTCATATGATACAAAATAGTTATTTTAATTTCCCCTAAAAATTCTTCTAATGTGCATTTAATATATTCAGTGTGTTGCTTCGCGATAAAATGAATGGATGTAGAAGTTTAGGTTATTTAATGTTATCGACATGATAACTATCGTTAAAAATTGTTCTGATTTATTAATATGGAGCACCAAGTCTTCTTTTTCATATGATACAAAATTTATTTTAATTTCCCCTAAAAATTCTTCTGAATGTGCTTTGTATTTAATATATTCAGTGTGTTGCTTCGCGATAAAATGAATGGATGTAGAATTTTTAAGTTATTTAATGTTATGAGACTTGACAGACTATCCTTCAAAATTGTTCCTGGTTTAATAATATGGAGCATGGTGGTATTTTACAAGAGTTCTTTCATATGACAATAACTATTCTGAATTAGTTATTTTAGATACCACTAAAAATCACCCAAAATACAATAACTTATTCATATCATTCTAGACCATAACTTATTCTTAACCATTCATGGCATTCTAGAAAGAAACCCGAAATACCTAATGTATAAAAAAAATTATACTTTTTTAATACGCTTTTATTAGCTTCACCTGTATGTTTGTATGTATGTATGTATGTAACTGACTTTTTGCCCTGGAGATCTGTTTCTCCTGATACACACTATTTAAGCTGCAAATTCATTTAAAGAAAGAAAACAGTTGTTTCGCCTGAATGCTTGCTTGTTTGTTTGTTAAACTAAAAAGTAAAAAATAAATTAATAGTTTAAAAAGCTAAAAAACACACTTTTAGAGTTTAAAAAAACTAAAAATCACGCTTTTAGAGTTAATCAAACTAAAAAGTAAAAAAAATTATTAATAGTTTAAAAAAACTGAAAAAACACGCTTTTAGAGTTAATCAAATTAAAAGTAAAAAAGAATTGTTAACATAAGAATAAAATGACTGACGAGAAAATGAATGTCCACTGTTCTAAAAGCGTGGGGTGCTTTGTATGACATTTTTAAACTAACTCTGCATTTCGGAATGAAACTAGTGAAAAATTATAACGATTGATATCGAGCACCCCACGCTTTTAGAACAGTGACATTCATTTTCTCGTCAGTCATTTTATTCTTATGTTAACAATTATTTTTTACTTTTTAATTTGATTAACTCTAAAAGCGTGTTTTTTCAGTTTTTTAAACTATTAATTATTATGCTTACTTATGAATTAACCGCTTTTATTCTTCAAACGATTCATGATAAGATGAATAATTCGTGAAGTTCATTTTATTTTCCCAATAATTTCTCCTAGACTGATTATACAATTTGAAAAGCTAAAGGATATTTAACTATTTATTAACCCCAATCTGCATTGTTTAAATCTTTACATCCAAACGCAAACAACATCTGTTCAAACTGGTTAAACAAATCGCATTACTCAGTTCCAATATGACGAAGAGTTTGAGTACATTTTCCAAGAATTCCCCAGCAATCAATGAAGAGATGCTTTTAAACCATTTAAATAAATGTATTTGTGTTGCTATGTTTAACTCAGTGTGGTAATATACCTGTAAAATTTAAGAAAACATATGGTAAAACTTGTGAGTGGAATAATTAACGTGTAAGCCATCAACGTCTTGTTTGATATTTCAGAAGTTCCGAATAAGATAAATATTGAAATTCACTTCGTGTATTTTTCTTAGGAATACCTTTTAATTAACGTCCATTTCGAATGATGTTTTATTTTCTGTTTTATTAAAATTCGAACTCGAAATTCGTTCCTTTAATGAAAAGTTAATTCATGTAGTGGGCGGAATGTTGCAATTCTGGAACGATCGTATCAATGTCAGTTCGAATATTAAATATAAATACATTAAATAATTTATTGCAATTGAATGTAATTATTTTATCTAATATCTATTTTTAAGCATTCATTTAAATATAGTAACTGATATCAACGTATTATTGGCAAGATTTCAGTATATTGTGTAAAGATGCTTTTATTGAAAATAATCCTCTGAAAGTAAATGTAGAAATTTGTCAAGGTTACCACTGAACACTGCGGTATAAAATAAAATATATTATTTGGTGATATTTATTGGTATTAGATTATTTAGTGAGAGTTCAATGCGAATGAATATATTATGTATGATTATTTGGTACAAAAATAATAAATTATTATTATTAGTTGTATATTATAATTATTAGTCGAATTATGAGGAGAACAAAGTTGGATAAAATGGATTAGATTTGGTATCAAATTTGTAATAAAAGGGAATTACATGGCAGCCTGATGGCCAAGTGTCTAGAGCTCTGGAACTCAGTGCCATTAATGTTGTAGTCGTTCGGAAATCAATTTAAACAGCAGGTTCTGGTCTAATAGTCATCTATTGGGCGTAGGGATGACAAAATATCATATTTCGGAATCTACCAGTAGGCAGATTACCATGGCAGTATGGCAGTCCATCATGGAGATGTTGCGCAAATTAAGAAGAAGAAGAATGACATGGCTTACAATTGATCTGTTGGTATACACAACTTGGTCAGTTATATAATTTACACAAAATAATTTTTTTTTTTTTAACGTACAAAATAATTTAACTGTTTAAAAATAATTCTCAAAGAACAAAAGGAACATTCATAGATCTATTTTAAAATACAAACATCTTAAGTCTTTTTTTATTATAGCCATTAATAAACATGATTCACAAGTGCGAATATTTTTGTATAAAACGTCAGTTCGAGATTGTGTTTTTCGGACTCACCCACTACGCGCATTTGTATCAGCATGCCAGAAAATGTAGAAAACTCTCCCTATTCAACTATGTTTATATATGCGAGATATTTATACGCATTGTCACAATCGAAGTCACAGTTATTTGGCACAAAATATCGAAAAATATTGAATGTCAAATTATGAGAAGAAAAAAAAAGCATCAAATTTGGGCAAAATGTAGTTGCATGATTTGCAAGTGATCCATTGATCTGCACAATTTGGTCAGTTATAAAAATTTATACAAAATTTATTTTTTTTTTTTTTATTTAACTATCCCAAATTAATTTAACTGCTTGAAAATAATTTACAAAGAAACGAAAGGAACGTCCACAGATAGATGTTAACATATAAATATCTTAAATCCGCTTTCAAAAGTTATATTTATCTCTAAACAAGACTTTTGATGAATGCCTAGAATTTTTCTTTCCCAACATATATGCATGCAGAATTTTTCCCACGGGAAACAATATAGCAATTCTATTCAGGGGAATGGAATGTATATTCCTTAACAAGAGCAACAAACTATCAATCAAAATTGATGGCAGATAATCAATGTCATGGATAATGAGATCTCATGAAATTAGCGATTCTCTGTTCAACCTTCACAATTCAAAACAATTACAAATAGGATAGGATTGATGGTCTATCCCCAGTCTGATGAATCGTGATTGGGGATAGATCATGGGCTGAAATGCGTCTATTCAAATGAGAAGTGAGGGAAGCTGACGCCTCTTCTTGACGGATTTTCTTAAAGGGGGGTTGGAGAAGAAGAATGAATCGACAAAGAGTGTTGTTTTTCTCTTTTTCTCTGAAGTGACAGAACTGGCCGGAGTTGGTGGTAATGAAATATTTAATTATCTACGTGTTTCAATGTGATATAATGAAAGTATTTAAAATGTACCTTTTATTTTATTGTACGCTTTCTTTTATTTTAATATACGTATTATTTACTAATACTAGTACTAGTAAATTTGCCCACTAAATTCTGAAATAAAAGTTTTAATTATGATATTATATTTTAATTCTGCTTTAAAAGGCAATCAACATGGTTAAAGCCAAATACCATAAAGGAAATTGAACTTACAGGAATATACAGTTATTAATTAAAAATAACTAATTGTTTGGAAGTAAATAGATTAAAACACAGAAAAAATATCATCAGGTCTGGCGCAGCAGCCCCATGGTGGGCCAAGCCCATCTGTCCTATGCTCTACGGTCATGTTAGACAGGGGCCTACTGTTTAAAGGGTATTCTGAACCGCTACAAACATCCATGGCATCCTCGAACCCGAAACCTGTGGTACAGAGCTCTAGCCACTCGGCCATTCAGGCGCCAAGCAAATCCTATCTGTCTTAATTTATTCAATATAAGGTCATTCACAATCAGTAGTATCATTTGCTAGGTGCAATTTAATACCCTTTTCCTTATCCAGTTCATTGTTTGGAAGTAGATAGATTAAAACACGGAACAATTATGACCAACATAATATTCCCTTGAAATCTCCACAAATCATGACATAAGAAAACCACATTTATATATTATTTTAATTTGGAAACTGAATAAATCCTTCTTCTTCTTCTTCATTGATGCAACAGCCAATGAAGAAGGAATCCCTACTGGCTGATTTCGAGACAGAAGGTGTTTTCTTTTTAAGCTAGCCAATGCTTTTTTTTAAGGTTTTCATCCATGCGGCCAACGCTCTACACTCATATCAGACAAGATCTACTGTATAAAGAGGATGCCGAGCCACTACAACAATCCATGGCACCGCCGGAATTCGAAACCGAAACCCGAGCCACTCCGAGCGCTGCAGAGCTATTCACTTGCCAATCAGGCGCGAATCTAATCCTACCGGTCTTAATTTATTCATTGTAAAGTCGTCTACGATCAGTAGTATAATTTGCTAGCTTCAACTAAATATTTTTCCTTCTAAAGTTCTTTGTTTGGAAGTAGATAGATTAACGATATTGATATTGATGTTATTAAATAATATATACAGTAGAACCTCTTTAAGTCGAACCTCGATAAGTCGAAAACCTCCACAACTCGAAAAAAATTTTGTTCCGTTCCCTTCAAGCCCCAAAACCTCCATGACTCGAAATTTCAGCCCTCTATATGTCGAAATAAGGAGTCAACCCCCCACAAGCCATTTTGGTATATATTTTCCCTCCGTAACTCGAAAAAAAATGGATCTCTGTATCTTGAACATTAGCAATTCTGATTTTACAACTATAGATAGTCTTTATTGCTATAGATAGAGAACGATAGAATTGTCTAAAGCAAAAAAATAATAATAACTGACTTTTTAATACATAATATTTTTAATTTTAAGGTTCTTTCGGAATTATTTTGATTTTTTATTGTAGTACACAATATAGCTTTTAAGTAAGTTGCAAATAAACATGTTTATTACTTCTATAACTTGATTTTTTATTTATTTTACCTCTCTAACTCAAAATATGTTAGAAAGAATCTAAACCTCTACAAGTCGAATATTTCCTTACAAAATACGCGTAAGTCGAAATCCTCCATAAGACGAAAGTTCTATAATTCGAATTATTTGGCGTCTCCCTTGAAGTTCGACTTACAGAGGTTCTACTGTATTCTTTTAAATCCTACCACAATTCATAAAAAAAATTAATACTTATTTTATTCTTATTTTAATTTAAAAACCAAGTTAATTCTACCTCTCTTGATATATTAAATGCAAAGTCGTCCACGATCAGTAGTATCATTTTCCAGCTACAACTTAATATTTTTCCTTATATTGTTCATTGTTTGGAAGTACATACATTAAAAGAGCTGAGTGAAACTAAACACCCTGCCAACGCAATAGATATGTCAAATTTAAAACAACTGTAAGTTTTATTTATAGTATCCTATACCACTTAACTTTACTAAACAATACTTGTAAAAGCCTAAATTTGTATTTGTTTGTACAACAACCAATGGGAATTTTATATCAATTAAAAATACACCCACGCGGGGCTTGAACAAACTTTCACCGACACGTTATAACAAAGAACTAAGCACAGCTAAAATTTTATATCCATGCTTTTAGTGATTTACCACCACATAATTAAATAAGGATTTCTCAAAATCCTTTTGTCAGCAGCAAACGCATAACAGCCACAACAATTCATCGAATAAAAAAAAAAACAAAATCCTGGCATTTTAATTAAAGGGGCCTATCTTTTAATTTTCTGTTAAATCCAATTAACGAACACATTTAACAGCACTGCTAAGGGGGAAAAAAAGAACTGCACTAAAACCTTTTAATTCCCAAAAGTTGCTTTTCCTAATTTAGCCGTGACTTGATGACTTATTGGTCGGCATAAAACAGATCTCCGGGGAACAAATTAAACTGGATAACTAAACTAAACATTGAGAAGTGAATTTTGCTTCATTTCGGAGAAAACGAAATTATTTAAGTGCGCTCACACAAATTTTTGCATTTGTTATATGCAGTTGGTTAATATTAAATGTTTTTCGAGTGTGATTTATTATTGTGAGTTTGTGTGGGATGTTATACAAACAAAAAGTATTATTATTAACATTATTCATATTCATATGTAGATTTACTGTGATTTTTAATATTTATTTTTTTTACCATTTTTACAAGGAAAATTGTTATCTGTTGTAGTTTTTCTAATGCAGCTGGCAATACAGACAGTTAATCTTTATGCCATAAGCATAGGCTTCACTGCTGTTACTCATTTAGCACTACCCACGGGGCACGCGTTTGAAGATAGGCTACGGACGCGAGTAAACACTACCCCTACAACGCTCTACGATTCTATTAGGACCGGGACCTACGATTTAAGGTAGATTCCGAACCACTACGAAACATCCATGGCGCAGTCGGGATTCGAACCCGATACCTGTGGTACAGAGTGCCAGAGCGCTAGCCACTCGGCCGTCAGGCCCCTAGAAAAAAATCGTTATCTTTTATATTTTATTTTTCCAACCAACTCATCCCTTGACTAACCATAATGTATTTCATTTATTTTACTCAAATAATCACCTTCTCTAGTTGAAGTCGGTTTTTAGTCAGAATTCTTTTTCATTAAAATATCAGGTTTAGTTTGGTTTGGTTTGGTTTGTCGCTCTACGGTCATTTTGTGCACACTTTAGGCTAATTAGATCGGGATCTACAGTTTAAAGTGTATTCCGAACCACTACAAACATCCATACCACAGCCAGGACTCGAACCTGTAGCTTGTGGTACCAAAGGCCAGAGCGCTATCTATCATGTCGCTTAGAGTATCGGGAGTATGAGGAAGTTTATTCTTTTCCCTCACTCACAGAGACCCGTCCCCTTTTAATATTAGACCTAATGTAAAAAAAAGTACAAATGAAACCTATACGATAGGTAGTCCCTAAACATTTTAACTATAAACTTCACTTGATAGTTACTTTCTCCACTAAACTTCCCATATTGCGTCCAAACATTGATGAATAGGCCATTCCTGTAACAAGATGAAGCGTGAGAATTCTCACCGAGAAATAATATTCCCGATTGATTGTGGGTTGACGTATATTCAGCATTTAATACTAAACATAGACCATTTTAATGTTTGAAATTACACTAATTCTAATACATAGTTTTTTTCATTCTTCTTGTAATAGAAATCTATTAAATTTTAACATTTTCTAGCCCTTGCAAATAAGCTCACTTTCCTGCATACGCGTAAGCATCAACTCTTCATGTGGCAGTTTAAGCTTATTTTAAATCTGTATTATATATCATCATCATCAGTGGCGCAACAGCCCCATGGAAGGCCAAGGCCAATGATAGTAGATCGTTGTGAGGGTAGTGTTACTCGCGTTCGTAGCAAATCTTCAGGCTACACGTGCCCACTGGATAGTGCTAAATGAGTAAAATGATATTAATGCTTATGGCATAAAGCCTAATTGTCTCTGTATTGCCAACTGCGTTAGAACAACAAAAAAGAGAAAGAGTAAGCAATAAAAAGACGTAGATAATAATATACGTCCCAAAAATTCAGATAGCGTTATTTGCGTCAAACAAAGAGCACCATGCGCACCAGAGAGCAATAGTGCTAGGCTTAAGATAATTAGAATAAAACGTATTTTCACAATATCAAAAGTATAAACTTTGAAAATTCATTCATGACAAATATATTCCATTTGTATAAGACCGTTAAAACGACAAAAATATTCCAGACATGATGCTTTCATGGAATCTTTTACATTTTTGTTGCTTCAGCATAAAATATTTAACATAAATAATAAATTTATGTGATTTCAATAATACATATACTTTTATCTCATCAATTTTTGCTATAAGAAATGGTCAAAATACAAAAATTGAAAAGACTTCGCATATAAATATGATTTCTATTGCCATTGTTGTTTATATTTTTGCATACGAAATTTGGAATCAAATCCATATATTCAATTATATTCATAATTTTGAGTTCATATTTCAAGCAAAAATCTATAATATAATCATTGAAAAGTTTAATAAATGTATATCAGCTAACTTTTTTTTTTTCATATTTATAAAAATCAGATTTTTGCAATGTTGATATGAATGAAAAGGAACAGTTTCCAGAAATATTTATTATTGTAGTTCATGAAGTAGTAGGAGGAAGTAAACTATTATTTTTAAATGTGAGAAAATAAATATACACAAAATTTTGACAAAATAAGCGCTAATTAAATCATTTATTTATAAAACAAAAGTAAATATAAACTCGTAAGATAGTTTAGCATTTTTTCCTGGCATTTCATTTCCATGAGAGAGGAATGTATGTTATTTAACAAATACGTAATAACAACCCATCACACAAATTTGTCAGCAGACAAGCAATATTATGGGTAGTTATTTTACATGCAATTAGTCTTTTGTACTAATGAGAACAACCTGTCACTACCATCTCATAGCAGATATGCAGTATCATGTATAATGAGACTCGGGGAATTAACGAATGTCTGTGAGACCTTCACAGATCGAAACAACTACAGGTTCACAGGTCCACGACTATACCATGAGTTGTTTCATCGTAATTGATGATAGAATGTGAGCTGAGAAAATGTCTACTCCATTGAGAAGTGAGGCAGGCTGACACCTCCCCCTCCACTTCTTGAATGATTGTCCTAAAAGGAGATTTATGGTGAAAGAGAAAGCTGAAATTAACTCATTCTGCTACGAGTCGACCAGAAATGTGTTTTTCATTTTTTCTGAAAGGACTGAATAGGCTGGAGTTTATGCTTGTTTTTCAAAGTGTGATTTCGTTTATTACGCTTTGTGATAATTAAGGTCTGCTGCAGACAGGCAATTAGATTCGATATAGACTCGAGAACTCTGAAAAATCTCCGACCTTGGAGTGAACTGCACAGTTGTGATTTAAACGTGCACTTGTGATCAAATTTTATTTCTAATTTTACATTTCTTTGTATAATAACCCAGAGTTATGTCTTTGTATATATATTTTTTTCTTTCTAATGCAGCTGGCAAACACTTAGACAGCTTGGTCTTGGATGCTTAAAGGCAAGCACTGGACAGACGTTACTCACTTTGCATTACCCAGGGGGCTCGTGTAACTTGAAGATAAGCCACGGACGCGGAGTAACAATGCTCCCCTCCCCCAACGCTCGAATGTTTAAGTATTTCTTATGAATGCTTCTAAAGAAACACTCATAGGTTTGTTCGCTGGTTTGGTTTGTCGCTCTACAGTCATCTTGTGCACACTTTAGGCTAAACAAACCGGGACCCACGGTTTAAAGTGGATTCCGAAACACTACAAACATCCATGGCACCACCGGGATTCGAACCCGAAACCTGTGGTACCGAGCACCAGAGCGCTAGCCACTCGGCCATTCAGGCCCATTTTCCAAACTTTGTTAAAAAAAAAAAAAAATTTGACATTTAGTTTTTATTCTTAATGTGAATAAAAATATATTATTTTAAATGTAAAAACTTGTACTAAAATATATTGTTGCATGCATTTATTAATAATTCCCTTTTGTGACATATAATTATCTAATAATAATAGTTTATTTAAATTGTTAGGAAATAAGAAATTGTAATCATGTCTGTTTAATGATGTTCTATTCAATATACATAATAATAACCTTTTATAACTTTATTATATTAAAACTTACAGTGTTCCCAGAAAAAAATACTTTAAAGTGAACTTTCAGGTTCTTTAAAGTGAACCTGAAAGTGGCACTCTTCTTGAAGCCGTTATACTTTTAATATAAGTTGAGACGTTACAATAGAAAGAAAATTGACTCTTTGACTCAGTCATGAAAGTCTACGGATTCAGTTCCTTTCTTGAACTTTAAAGACACTTATGAAATTTTCAATTTTAATTTTTTTTTTTTTGAAATAAAAAATGTTAAACACGTAACTCTAATTGACGTACATTTTCCTGTAAAATTCTACAATTATAAAATTTTTAAAATAAATAATGTCATACGAAAATATCATATTATAGATATGAAATAAATTTCCTGAACAAAAAAACTGAAAATAAAATAAATTTGATGGCATGTTCATTTGCTCATTTTAATTTTTAAAATGCCAACAATGTTTCTTATTTATTAAAAGTTTGGTTTTATTTATTATTTTTAAGTTTGTTTTATTAGATTTAGATTAAAAGTAAAAAAAATATTAAAATTCGAAGTTTGATGTATTTTTTTTCAATAGCTTCTTTCTTTACGAATCATTAAATATTCTATTTTTCGTTTTGTATGTAACATAAATTGGACTTATTTTATATCTTTTGAATTATTTGAATTTTTTTTTTTAATATTCTAGCCTACATTATTCAAATCAATGTCATTAATATAATTTTTTCATTGTTTTATGTGCCTGTCATGTTTTTAATTAACTGAAAAATAATTTGTCAATGTTAGTACAATTAATTATTTCAATAAAAATTGATCAGATTTGTGTGCAAACATGATATTGTTCTGGGGTTCAGGCCCATGACGTAACAAAAAATGGGGAGTCAATTAAAAATTAAAATTATTATATTTAACAAAAAGCTGTAGTGTTGTAACAAAAAGTTGTAGTTATTATAGTGTGCGGGTTGGGCAACCAGACTGTAACTATGTGTTCTTGGGTTGAGATATTTGAAGTACAGGTGGGAGAACTCATAACTTTATTGACACACGCACAAACACCACACACCTACAATTAAAAACATACAATATTTAATGCATTTAAAAACATATAATTATAGATTCGGAAAAGAATTTTACTTCTAAGCCGAAAATCAGATACTCAGCTACGCGCAGGATGCGTGAAATATACTTCCTCTCCGGGTGAAAGTCTGTAGGCCAACTAATGAGTCTGGATGCACTAAATACATTTCCTCTCGGGATAGAAGACTATAAACTAAGCGTTTATCAGCAGATTGCAGCTGGGTGTGGTTGAGGTGAGACTTAAGGCACAGGTGGGATAACTCACACTCAAATACTAGATTTTAAATATATTTACACACAAACACCACACACTTAGAATTAGTGACAGACACTATTTAACACATTTAAAGACATGACTCCTTTTTCTACACCTTTCAAAATACGTAAATGCTCTAATCTGTATACTTTCATGTTTTACTATGTTTATTATCTGTCTATCAAGTAATAATACATGTGTAGTGTGCAGGTTGGGCAACCAAATTGTAACTGGGTGTGGCAGGGTGAAATACTTGAGGCACATGTTGGAGAATTCACAGCTTTGTTGACAAATGCACAAACACCCCACACATGCAATTAGAGACATTCACTATTTAACACAATTAAAAACATATAGTTATAGATTCGGGGAAAGACTCCGCTTCTAAGTCAAAAACCTGACACTCGGTTATGCGCAGGATGCGTGAAATATAAAAGCCTCTCCGGCTGAGGATCTGTATGCCAACTAACACGCTGGGATGCTCTAAATATTTCCTCTCAGAATGGGAGACTGTTAACTAAACGTTTCTCAGTGAGAGAGCAGGTTGCGCTGTAATTCCTCTCGGGTGATAGTCTCGAGGCCGACTGGCCATTTCTCCTGAACCCACTTGCCATGAGGAATCTTGAGGAATTATGGTTACATTATTTAATACATTAACTATTTTCTAGAGTTCCATAAATAATCTTAAAAAAGATTATTTTGAGATATTTCTTCTTTTTTTTTTTTTTTTTTTTTGTTAATTTTGTGACAATTTATATGTTGTTAATGCTTGCTTTGAATGAATTTCAAATTGTTTATGGCCCTCTAGTGAAAAAAAAACTGTGTAACTCTGAAATTTTTGTTTTAATTTACTGGAGGATATATTCGGAGTTTATAATGCCTACCATTTAATAAAGTTTAGTAGCATGATTTGTTAAATAATAAAGCTTTAATAATTTAAGTAATAAAGTCAGATAATAAAGTTTGAAATAATTTCTTGATATTTTCGAAGGCTTAAAATCATCAAAATTTATCAAAATACCAAAAAATATGAATTATTAATGATTCTTATCCATTTTAATGATATTAATAATTATGATGTAGCCTAAAATATAATAATAAAAAATTTAATATCGAACAGGTTGCATCAAATTTGGCAAATTATTTTAATGCTATTAGAGGTTATAAAATGAAAAATGAGATTTCAAGTATATATTATTTTATGATTTAATAAATGTGTTGACAATTCTTATATTTAAATGGTTTTTTTTTTTTCATTTATTTCAATATCAATATGATTACTAAACTTTTTATTTAATTTATACTCCTTTTTACTTATCGTTTTTCACCCGTTATATCTTAATAATAGATTTTATTTGACCTGTTGATTTATGTTTTGGAGCTAATAATTCTTATGTTGAAACTTTTTTTCAACTTTATACCTTAATAAAAATCTTAAGCACTAAAGAAAATTTGTTCTTATATTTCAATATCCCAAATGTCCTATTTAGCTGCTTTGTTACATTCTTTGTCAATCTTTTTTATATATATATCTACATCAACTTTTTTCTTTCTGTTCATTTAAATTGTTTTTGGATTAATATTAAAAATAAATTCAAAACCAATGAAAAAACAAATTTTTCATTTATATTCAAAAACATTTCAGACCATTATGAGAAAACAGTCTTTAGCTTTTCAGGGAAGCTCTATACCCTACACTGCCGATTATCACGATTTGCACATATTGCGAAATTATAAAATATTGGAAGAAGTTTTCGAGATAGCTCACTTCACGAAAAAAATTCGCCTATTCCGATTTCTAACTGCCCCGTGAAAGTTTCCTATTAAAAGAAAACATAGATTTGAATCCATAGATCAGTTTCTCTAAAGACCAAGTTTCATTTCGTCAATATGTAAGTGGTTTTATTATTTTTATTTCAGTTTACTTGAAATGTTTATTGTTTAGTTTACATTGCTTATCTGGTTTAACATTGCTTTTTTTAACTTGACTAGTATTTGGCATTCATCATCATTTGGATGTCAACTCGGATTGCTGATCTTTCGAAGTGAATATTCCTTTAGCGTATCACCGTCCTACCTGCAAATGGTACATAGCATCTTTCAAGATAATTTTCCTACATTCGCATATAATATTGGAGTTAGTCGTGAGACTCCTTGTCACAATCTCCGCCAGTTTTACTCTTTTTCTAAATAGAAATTGCAAAAAGCACGTGCCATGAGTGGAAATCAAATTATTGCCCATCAAATTATTGCCATCAAATTATTGCCATCAAATTATTGCCAATTATTCCCAATCAAATTATTGCCACTATCTGGGGCCCAACCGATGGATCATTCATGTATTTCTATTGAATAATACAACATTTTTTATTGTATAAAAACTACTTTATATCTAATTATTTTTATTGAAGTGAAAACTTTTATTGTTAATTTTATTAGACAGAAAGTAGAGATTTAAAAATAGAATGTATTAGTATCGCCTGATGATAATATGATCTTTGTGTTATCGTTTACTTGTCATAAACGATAATACAAATATCATATTATATTACATCAGGCGATACCAATACATAGCAGTAGCATCTTACCAGTTCATTATATACTACATCATATTATACTAATACATAACAGTTCATGATATATTACATCATACCAGTTCGTGACATACTACATCGTAAACTAATGCACAATAATTCTTGATATACCCCCTCACTCCATCCTAATATATCATGCCATTTCATGACATATCGCATCATAAACTCATGCACAATATTTTCATGATATACTACATCATTCCATACTAATACATATTTCAAGTTATACTACATAACATATACATACACGATATACTGCATCCTATGATATTAATGCATAACAGTTCAAAATATATTTCATAATGTCATATACTTAACAGTTTATGATATACTACATCATACCATACAAATACATAATAATTCGTGATAATCATTCATATTCTAATGAATCATTAATTAAGGACATCGAAAAAAAGAAGCTTTTACTTTTTCATTAATTTCTATACATTATAATTTCTTACTACGATTAATATCAATATAAATAAAATAAAAATATTTTAGATTTTAGAGTAATTATGTCGCTTATAGTCAAATCTTTATATCGCCTTCATTTTAACTTTTTTTTTTTTTTTAAATGTCACCTTCCTTGAAAATTGAGATGTTGATTTGAAATCAAATGATTATTGGACATTCAGCTGTTTCTCAGATTATTCCAGACACAGACATTTCGGTTTTGTTTATGCGTACAGATCTCCCACGTCCATTACGAAATTGTGGTTTTGCGTCAGAACCATATGCTCATTTTTTTTATCCTCAGCATCTCATATTTTTTTCTGCACATGATTCATCCCCTAGAATATCTGGGAACGAACAGATCTTCCGATTTTCTTTGATCTTTGGATAGTTGTAGACAGCGAAAATACGACTCAGTAGTAGACTCCGTTATCACAAAAGGCGTTTTAGTTTGTGCGAACATGATATTGTACTGGTTAGAGGTTGTTGACGTCCAAAAAAAGTTGCATGAAACAAAAAAAAAAGTTAGCATCATGGGTATTGTTTAAAATATCTATTTTTATCTGTTCACACCACAGAAGAGTTTGCAATATGTAATAATTTGGATCATATTGATATGGTTCTTCAATAAGTCTTATTAAAGTTTAAACAAATGTTATTAAAATCTTATTATTATTTTATAATAGACATGCATGCAATAGACACACAATTTCTCCCAATAAATATTAATGAGAATGAAAAATTAATAATTTGCTTTTTAATAATATTCAAATTTTATTTCAGTTAAAATTACGAACATAGATAATTTAAGGACATTTTTAAGGACATATATAATTATTACTTTTTATATTTTAAAATACATTATGTATAATATACTTTTGGGTAAATACATTATTATAATATATTGTATACCTCTGTTTTTTATTAATATTTAATTAAATTTCATTTTATTGACAATTCGGGATTTTCAATTGTTTTGTCTGTCAGGTTGTCTTCACTTTCTACTTAATTCAATATAATATATAAAATAAATTATGACATCAATGCTACTATTTTTAATTCGTATTAATAAAAATTACTACCATATTGTCATTGAATTTCTAGCTAAAGTTTTAATATGAGTACAAAAATTTATAATTAGTCGTGAACATTTTTTGTCTGGGTTACTACTTAAAATGTCGAAAAAATGTACTTCTTATTACTATTATAACATTTTTTTTCTGACGAGAAGAGTTTTGGCATTTCATTCCCAGGAAACAGGAATTTATGTTATTTGAAAATAACAATAATTAATAATATAATAACAATACTTCACCCAAATTTGACTACAAGCAATATTGTGGGTAGTTATATTACATGCATTTAGTGTTTTGTATTAATGAGAACAACCTGTCACTTAAATTTGACAGCAGATATTCGGAATCATGCATAATGAGACTCAAGAAATTAGCGAATGTCTGTGCGACCTACACAGTTTGAAACAACTACAGATTGAATATGATATATATACCATGAGTTGTTCCATCATGATTGGTGATAACTGAGAAATGTCTACTCAATGAGAAGTGAGGGAAGCTAACCCCCCCCCTCTTGACGGATTTTTTTAAAAGGAGATTTTTGGAGAATAAGAGAGAGTTCTGCGACGAGTCTATTTAGAAGTATTTTTATTTTCTCTAAAGTGACTGAACAGGCAGGAATTTCCGTCTGTTTCCAAAGTGAGCCTCTTGTGGTTTCGTGTATCACGCCGTGTGCTAATAAAGGTCTGCCGCAGACCAGTGCATTAGATTCGTCGTAGACTCGAGAACTCTGAAAATCTCCATCCTTGCAGTGAACGAACTGCATTTGTGAATAAAATTATCTTTAATTTTCATTTTTTGTAAATAGTGTTCTGTATATATGTATATAATGCTTGTAAATAAAATTTAAAGTGTTCCCCTTGAAGCTGTTATAAGTCTAGTATAGGCCGTGACGTTGCACTATACTTTGCTTTAATATAAAAAATAATCAACACATAATTTTTCTTATTTGATAGAAAATGAAAAATACTTTTATTAGTTTTCAGATGAAATATTTATTGATCAGTATAGATATCATGAAAAAAACTTTTAACTTTTCATTTAAATTAGCTCTTATGGTTCTTATGTAGAAGGGGTTAAAACATTGATACTACAAAAATAAATTAATTTAAAATACATTTAAACGTTTTTCATTCAATTATTTCTTTAATAATAAGAGGTATAATGCATTTTAAATAAACATGTTCTTCATTAGATGTCTTGAAATGGATAGGAAATGGAAATAAAGTACGATATCCTAAATTGAGTTAGATTACGTAAACTTTATTAGATTATATCTCGTATTTAAAAAAAATGAACTTTAAAGATAAATAGATTTATTAAATTGATTCAACAAATTGATTCGCTTAAATTAATTCAATGCATTCTTGATTTAATTTCAAATTCAATGATTTTCCAAAGTTTTTAAAATATTTTTGACATTTAGTTTTTATTCTTAATGTGAATGTAAGTATATATCATTTAAAATAAAAACTTGCACTAAAATATTTTCTGTATGCATTTATTAATAATTTCCTTTTGAGAGATAGAATTTAAGTTTATTTAAATTGTGAATGAATAAGAAATTGTAATCATGCTCGTTCAATAATGTTCTATTCAATAATATACATAATAATAATATTCTTTACTAATAATAATATTCTGTTCAATAATGTTTTAAAATATTCACTTTCATTTTTAGTTGGGGTAAGGGTGCGCAGAAGACCTACTCCCGTGGTGCACCTGGTAACACTTTTAGTGGCTAAAAGATCTGCAACTTGGCATTATTGTTAAATTAATGAACTCTGTTTCAGCATGTTTTGTTGTATTATTTTGTTGTTGCTATATGTGTTTTTTTTTTTTTTTTTTTTTCGTTGTTCTTTTTTTGCTGTAACTGTTCATAATCTGCCATTGGAAATAAAAAAAAAATTTTTTTTAGTTAGTTCTTTATTCTTCATTCTTTAGATTTCAGTTAGTATTTTTAACTAGATTCGATTGTTTATAAAAGCATTTCTTTGAATTAGAAATAGGTTTGAATCTGTTTACTTATCTGTAATACCAAAAATAATATCACGCCACTCATTATCTACTTAATTTAGTTCTCATTAAGATTTATAGATTAAAATATCGTTCCCTATTATTCAATAAGTTAAATTATTAACTATCATCATAAACTTATTGTCCTAAATTGACTCTTAATATAAGAATAATAATAGTTTTGAGCTTAAAAGGACGTAAGGAATACTACTACTACTACACCACACCATATCACAGTGCCAAGAGCTGAGTTACCCCTTTCCAGTTTGGGAATGATGTGGATGAGAAGAAGTTTGATTGGGCTCTGGGGCGCTTTACGGTCATGTGAGGCCGGGATCTACGGCTTAAAGTGGATTCCGAACCCCTACAAACATCCATGGCACCGTCATGATTCGAATCTGTGCTACCGAGTGCCAGAGCGTTAGTCACTCGGCCATCAGGCTACCATTTACTGGCGTAATGAATAAAGAATATATTCTACTGAAACATTTTAAATATATTATAATACACTGAAGTGACAAAAGTCATGGGATAGCAATATGCAAATTTTCAGATGGCAGTAGCATCGCGTAGAACAGGTATAAATGCGCAGTGCTTTCGCAGAGCTTTCATTTCTGTTGAAGTTATTCATGTGAAGAGGTTTTGACGTGATGCTGACCGCACGACGGGAATTAACAGACTTTGGACGCGGAATGTTAGTTGGAGCTAGACGCATGGGTCATGCCATTTCGGAAATCGTTAGGGAATTCAACATTCCCAGATCCACTGTGTCAAGAGTGTGCCGAGAGTATGAAATTTCAGGCATAACATCCCACCATGGACAGCGCAGTGGTCGACCGCCTGCACTTAACGACCGAGACCGGCGACGTCTGCAAAGAGTCGTAAATTCTAACAGACAAGCAACACTGCGTCAAATAACCGCAGAAATCAATGTGGGACGTACAAGGGACTTGTCTGTTAGAACTGTGCGGAGAAATTTGGCTTTCTTGGGCTATTCCAGCAGAAGACCGACTCGAGTGCCTTTACTGACAGAACGACATCGCTTGCAGCGACTCTCGTGGGCACGTGAGCATATCGGTTGGTCCCTAGATGAATGGAAAACCGTGGCCTGGTCCGATGAGTCACGATTTCAGTTGGTAAGAGCTGATAGTAGGGTTCGAGTGTGGCGCAGACCCTACGAAGCCATGGACCCAAACTGTCAGCAAGGCACTGTTCAAGCTGGTGGTGGCTCCGTAATGGTGTGGGCTGTTTTTTTCATGGCATGGACTTGGTCCTCTTGTGCGACAGGACCGAACATTGACTGAAATGCTTATGTTCAGCTACTTGGAGATCACTTGCAGCCATTCATGGACTTCATGTACCCAAACAACGATGGGATTTTTATGGATGACAATGCGCCATGTCACCGGGCCACAACTGTTCGCGATTGGTTTGAAGAACATTCTGGACAATTCCAACGAATGATCTGGCCACCTAGATAGCCCGACATGAATCCCATCGAGCATTTATGGGACATCATCGAGAGGTCTGTTCGTGCCCAAAATCCTGCACCATCAGCGCTTTCACAATTATGGAAGTCTATCGAGACAGCATGGCTCAATATTCCTGCAGAAGACTTCCAACGACTTGTTGAGTCCATGCCACGTCGAGTTGATGCACTTCGCCGGGCGAAAGGAGGGCCGACACGATATTAAGAGGTATCCCATGACTTTTGTCACTTCAGTGTATTACACAAATAATGACATATGTTTCATGGTGATTATGAAAGCGGCATATTAACCAATTGGCTAGCGCTGTAGCCTTTGGTACCACAAGCTCCAGATGGGAATCCTGAAGGTGGCATAGTGGTCGTGAGTAGTTTGGAATTTACGTTAAACAGTGGGTCCCGGTCTACAACTTTGTCAAAAAGTACGACCCATTTTCAATTTAAAATTTAGAGCGTATGGAATTTTAATAATTTTTTTTCATTTTTAGGTTAAGCTGGCACTGTCCCTGACATCTGTGTGAAATTTGACGTCAAATTATTCATTGGTGTTTGAGTTCCGCTTGGTTTTGTGAGACTCCAAAACTGATTCCGGCGATTTTTGAAATGTCTGAATTCATTGAGCAAAGAATTTGCACTTAATTTTTTGTTTGGTGGAGACGTATAGAACGTTGCAGAAGTCATTCGGTGAGCATTCCTATATCGAAAAGAAATGTTTACAATTATATTAACAGTTCAAAGAAGGCAGAGAACGTGTTGAAGACGAAGAGCCCTCTGGTCCACCATTTGGTCTTACTTTTTGGACACAGTATTATTTTTATTACCAAGGAGGCTTGTTGGTTATTATATCGATAAAAATCTATCATATGTTTTTTATTTCTTTGTAGAATGGAACATAAAGTTCTCTACAATTTTGTTTTGTTATTCTAAAGACTCGTTTAAAAAGATTCCTTATCGTTATTTTCAAATGCTTTATATCAGGTAGTAATAGTACAAATCGTAGAGTCTAAAAATAGAAACGTAAGTGCTATGGAGTAAGAATCCTCCATCCATTCTCACGAGAACTATATAGAGGAACGTACGTGGAGCGAAAAGAGAAATGTTTAAATAAACTGGATCCACCAGGAACTCGCACTAGAACTGAATAGTAGACAGCATGCGGAGAGAAAAAAGAAAAATGTTTATGAAAAGTTTATTCGAGATGTGTAGCAACCGTAGACTGTTCGATCGTTTAAAAATTATATGTTGGTTAGTTGTAATTTAGGCTTTGCGTTGTAGAAAATAAATACTACTGTGTCCAAAAGGTGAGGCCAATTATTTTTTTTATCGTAAACTCTTTATTTATTCTTACAAATTTATTTCATCGCCTTCAAAGTAATACCCCCCGGACACGATGCACTTATGCCAACTCTTTTTCCAAAACCTCAATGTATGCTAAAAAGTGATCGGCAGGGATGGCCTTTCAATGCGCGCGGCGACACGTTGAATCTCTTCAATCGACTCAAAACGGTGTCCCCGAATGGACTTTGAGTTTAGCGAATATCCAGAAGTCGCACGGTGGGAATACGGTGGTTGTTGAAGGATATGTGTTTATTTTTGGCAAAAACGTCACGAAGAATCAATGCAGTGTGAGCTGGAGCATTCAGTGTTTTCGGTACCAATCGAGATGTGACACGTTTCAGGCCCAAAATGGAATGGACCGATCCTTTTGAAATTCCAGCATCGTCAGCAAGGTCTCTGATTGTAAATCGACGGTTTGCAAGCACCAAATCTTTAATTTTTTTGGACGTTATCTTCGTCGGTTGTGGTTTACGGGGACAATTTGCGAGTTGTCTTTGAGGAAACCTAGAAAATTCCCATCAGGCAACTAATATATCGAGAAATATATTATACACATTATCACAGTCCATTGAGCCCTTCGTTACTGAAAGCAGTGACTACAACACACATCAACAACGGATTTGAGCCTGCGAATTTGAGCCCATGCGCAAGTTGTGCACTTTATCGCTATGTCGCATCATGAACCGCTCTCCACCCCACCCCACCCCTTCATGGAATCAAATCAAGATATGACCGTAACTTAAAATTCTCTCTCAAAACACCCACTATTTGAAAAATTAAGCAGTGGAAAATCAACATCAAATATGACTGCTTACGACACGCAAATGTAGGTTAGTAAACCCTGAAAGTCCTACCGAAAGGCAACAACTTCTCCTCTCCGCCTATCAAAAACTTTTTGTAATAAATTGAGAAAAACGAAAAGACGAAAAAGGAATTTTTCTGGTGTCAAAAAGAAAAAAAACATTGACATTTCAGATATCTCTCCAACTTGAAACTACGTGGGCATCAGATTTACCTTCTGTTAATGCATGGTTACATAAAAAGACAAAGTCAATAAATTTATCCCTCACTTAACAAGCATCTATGCAGTTATCTTTTATTGAATAAAAATTTCAGAGATAACTTTCATAGTGTACTACTGCGGAAATGCGTAGGTTTTTATACATTCGCAAAAAATATTTTTGCAGTATCTCCTTATATATATATTTTTCACTTATTTCGAGTTCTTTCCCTAGAGGTAAAAAAGGAAACTCAAGTATTACAGATTTCGAATAAATATTAAATCAAATCTATATCTATTTTTAACCTCGGTTCTAAATTTAAACCCCGCTGAATTTTTTTGAAAACTTCAGATCAGTTTTCAGTGCATCGATAAATATTTCTGTGTCAAATATTTCTCAGATTACGTAAGTGAATTTTTAAAGAAGACATTTAATCAGTATTGACTCAAAGCAATTTTTTTACACTTTTATTTGCCGTTTTTCAAATTTATATGAAATTCAAGAAGTGTAATATTGTTTTGGCGTGTGAAATAATTTTGAAAAAGGAGTATAAAAATTAATTTTTATCGATTTCACATTAGTTACACAACGACGGTAAACAACTTTCAAATTCTCTTTGAAATATTAGAAATAACAAGAATTCATTTCAAATTATGAGTGTTTTTAAATGAGTGTTATGAGTTATGAGTGTTTTCCTATGAGTGTTTTTTAAGTCAGGGTGGAAAATGATGAAAAAGATCTATTTTTCTGATTATGTATTGTGATATAATTTATATTTCTACCACCAATTGTATGGAAAATTGGCAAGTGGCCAAATGGACAAATTCAAGCAGAGCAGCGTAATAGGAGAAGAAAGCATTATCGTAAAGGTTATGATTATAATTAAAATAATTTTTAATTTTTAATAATTAAAATTCATAATTACGTAGTTTATCCTCAAGTTACACGCGCCCCCTGTGTAATGCAAAGTGAGTAACGTCTGTGTAGAGCGTTGGGCCAAGACAACTGTCTAAGTGTTTGCCAGTTGCATCAGAAAAAAAAATTTTCAATAAATAGAGCGACATAATAGGGGATGAAAGATATTTTTAGGAAGGGTTTTGGAATAGTCATATCTCAGCTTGTGGTCGATCACCAATCACGATGGGAGAGCTCATGGTGTGGTTCATGTTTAATCTATAGTTGTTTAGACATGTGAATCGCTAATTTCATGAGTCTCATTATACATGATACCGAATATCTGCTATCAAATTTGAGTGACAGGTTGTTCTCATTAGTACAAAACACTAATTGCATGTAATATGACTATACACAATACTCCTTTTGTCTGCTGTCAAATTTGAGTGATGGGTTATTATTATGTACTTCTCAAAGAATATATATTCCTCTCTCCAGTGAATGAATTGTCAAAACTCTTTTCGTGATAAAAAATGATATAAATATAAATGCTATATACATATTATATAAAATGCTTACAATAAAAATAATTTTTATTTTTATTAATATCGTGATTTTATTATTACGTGATATCAAAAGTAAAATTATGTGAAAAGCATTTTACAATAACCATTGCACTTTTTCTTTCAAATAATGTTATGTGCAGCGTATATCTGACTAAACACCCCTAACAAGTAGTCGATTCTTCCGTTTCCACCTTTACACTTTATATCTATCTTTCCACACAAGTATAGGTAACATTTCTTCTTTTGTTGAAAATGTTAAAAATTCTAAATGGTGTTTTTGATTTTTGTACTATACACTCAAGAGCCAAAACATTATGACCACCTCTCAATAACGAGTTGGCCCACCTTTAGCGAGCAACACAGCTTCAACCCGCCTTGGCATGGATTAATACCACCACTTAATACCAGTTAAATACCACTTCCACCTGATCACGTGCCTTCCACGTCATCCAGACGAGTTTATTGCAAAATGTAGGGGTGGCCATAATGTTTTGGTTCTTGATTGTAAGTTGTATAATAATAAAGAAATGTGACTGGAATTTCAAAAATTAGAAATTTTTATTTATTGATGGTCGGCATGATGGAGGTGGTATGCAGGAAATGTAACTAGACAATTTTCACCTTCTTTTTATTATTATTATTATCATCCATTCATCTCTTATAATGTTTTCCTATTACTGTACCTAAATGGTCACCTACTCCAGAGAAAACTCATTTCGGTCAAATTTGCCCCCTGATTTTTTATCCCTTAGAAACTCAGGGGATTTAGTTTTCTTCCTCACACCAAGTGATTCATTTCTCTAAACTCTATAAAAAATTAATGAAAAAAAAATAACATCTGAAAACTTTCGCAGAGTCTCATCTTGCTAGCTATTTTTTCTGTATACTACTCACATTACGTCGAACCTTTAAATTTTTTTCCTATAAGAACTGAAAGGGTGCGATCATTTCCCTAACGTTAATGGATCGATGCTATCAGTTTAGACCCAGAACAGTTCGTCTCGTTCAAGCATCTGAATGTTTCGTTCAAGAATCTAAATAACTCGTTCACGTTTCCGAATGTTCAGGACTCTATGTTAAATTGCGATAAATAAATAATCAAATCTTTATAACTATATTTCTAGCAAATGCCATTCTGAAAGTTAAAAAAAAAAAGATGGAACCATATTATTATGTCAGATGTAAAAGATAATTCAAAAGGGATTTTAAAAAGCATCATTGCAGAACAACTTTATATTGTTTCACTATAGACATGTGTAGCATTTTCTTTATCAAAATAGTAGAAAATAAAATATTTATGAATGTGACATTAGATTATTTCAAGTCTAACTACAAATATGTCTAACATAATTACCACGACACTAAAACGACAAGTCATCTTTACAAAGCGATCGAACTGAACACCGGTTGAGTAACTGAAACTGTAACTGATAAAAATTTGGTGGATAAAAAAAACACGGTTCACTGTAATCATCAATGTTTCATAAAGAATAATTTATTTTCTAAATGGCTTCTAAAGATTGTCCTGACATCGAACTCGTAAAAGAGCAGCGATACACGGATGGTGTCCCTGAATTTTTCATAAGCGAGTATGATGTTAGTTGAGTGCATTCCAACAAGGAAGCACTTCCTGAGACACGTGGGAGCTGAAGCATTTGAAAAGATCAATAGAGGAAGCAAAATAACTCATATTTGGTATGACATAAGACGTAAAAACTATGTGATGTATCCTTAAGTCTGCAGACGTGAGCAAATAATTAGAATGTCATCGTATGTCTTTCCATAAATAAATTTTATAGTTTGAATTGAAAGGGATACTTTGTAATAGTTTAATGGTAAGTTATAAATCAATTTTTTGTACCATTCTATTTAGTATAGAAAGATTCACATTAAAGTTATTAATTAGGTCTCATATTCTAGTAAGGAATTTAAGTTTTAAATTTGGAGAGGTTATTAGTTTAACTTTTATTATCACTTGAAAGGTTCCATAGATAACCTAGATTACACAGATAGATAATAGTTACATAGATTTTATAAATCAAATATTAAATTCTAAATATTTTATTTTTCATAATATTGGAGCATTTAATTTTCTAATCGTCAAGTCAGAAATAAAAAGAGATGTTGATCACTGTATAACAGAACCACCACTTAATGGAGAATTTATATTATTTTAATAATCAACCGATGAATTTGAGAAACTTGATCCCTTTACAGGGGAGTAACTATTGGCTGAAACCTTCACATATGTACGCATCAACTCATGAATTCGCGAAGCTTTGCTGACCACTGCATCATGGATTCACCACATGTTGGTGCATTTGCACTTCTAAACGTGAAGCCATGAATTCGAGTGGTTTGTTGTTCATTCTACAATGAGATCATTTCATGGAGCTCTTATATTCTTCTAAGCATCAACCTATGAATCCACGTGTCTTCAAGACCACTTTATAGTAAGATCACTACTGGCTGGAGAATTTACATTTGTAAGTATAAACCCATGAATTCACGAGTCTTCAAGACCACTTTACAAAAAGATCCCTCCTGGCTGGAGAATATACATTTGTAAGCATCAAACCATGAATTCGCGAAGCTTTGTTGACCACTGCATCATGTATTCACCACATGTTGGTGCATTTGCACTTCTAAACGTGAAGCCATGAATTCGAGTGGTTTCTTGTTCATTCTACAATGAGATCATTTCATGGAGCTCTTATATTCTTCTAAGCATCAACCTATGAATTCACTTTGTCTTCAAGACCACTTTATAAAAGACCACTGCTGGCTGGATGATCACTACTGGCTGGAGAATTTACATTTGTAAGTATAAACCCGTGAATTCACAAGTCTTCAAGACCCCTTTACAAAAAGATCACTACTGGCTGGAGAATATACATTTGTAAGCATCAAACCATGAATTCGCGAAGCTTTGTTGACCACTGCATCATGGATTCACCACATGTTGATGCATTTGCACTTCTAAACGTGAAGCCATGAATTCGAGTGGTTTCTTGTTCATTCTACAATGAGATCATTTCATGGAGCTCTTATATTCTTCTAAGCATCAACCTATGAATTCACTAGTCTTCAAGACCACTTTATAGTAAGATCACTACTGGCTGGAGAATTTACATTTGTAAATATAAACCCATGAATTCACGAGTCTTCAAGACCACTTTACAAAAAAGATCACTGCTGGCTGGAGAATATACATTTGTAAGCATCAACCCATGAATTCGCGAAGCTTTGTTGATCACTGTACCATAGAGTCATCATATACTTCTGCATTTCACACTTCTAAACGTGAAGCCATGAATTCTAGTCATTTGTTGTTCATTCTACAATAGGATCTTTCATGGCGCTCTTATATACTTCTAATCGACAATCTATGAATTCACGAGTCTTCATGGCCCTTCTAAGCATTCACAGTAAGATCTGTATGAATTAATCGGTTTATTCGTTCGGTTTATCTATATATATATATACAGAAACTAACTTAACTTACAGAATACTCCTAAATATACACAGAAAAGCTTTGTTTGACAAAAACATGTACCATTTTTTTTAAATCTAAAGAAATCTCGCGAAAAACTATACATAAATTACTACGATTTAAAAAAAATTGTGTTGTTAAACATCGGAGGGCTTTATATTCTACTTATGTATACCGATCACGAGTCTTCCCTTGGCATAGACGACATAGACGATCAAAAGAGAACATTAACTTCAGAAAATAATTTTTTAGGGAAATTGTATCGTGAAATTTGAAAAAAAAAAATATATTACTATTTACGAAATTATAAAAATAGTCTTATAACGGAATGAATTGTATTATTTCGTGTAATGTACGTACGCAATGTACGATTTGCACACCAAAAATTTATGAAGTAAGAATTCCCTGATGTATTGTGTAGCTTCCAAGAGTGGGACAAGATTAACGAGCCAAATCAAATTCTGCGTCTACTCCAGGAATGAAAACAATGCTTCTATAAACATTGTAGATGAAGAAAGGAATGGAGAATATCATCCCGAGATGCAACGTTGGGGAACGTTGGTTCTTACGCTCTTATAAATTGATTCAGCTACACTTCTGGCTACACTCCACAGTTCCTGATTGCAGCTACACTCAAGTGCACAACATCTTTTAAACGAACAGCCTGTCTTTTGCAATGAGTCACTGGCATAATGGGCGAGACAAACCAAAAATCCATGTCTACGCCGGAATGGCACGAGGCATCTATAAATATTGGAGATGAAGTACGGTAGGAAGATATGCAATATGCCTCTTCTATGAATGTTCGTTTACTATTGCACATCAAAAGTTCATTCTCTTTTAAATACGATATTTCTGTAACCATTGAGGCTTATGGAATTATGCTCTATCGCTTCTGTGAGTATTCTTTTCCAATTACACTAATATCAAAAAGTTCATTCTCTTTTAAACGCGATATACCTGTAAACATAGAACCTTAAGGGGATATGGACTCTCATATATCGCTTTTGTACGTATTCGTTTCTCATTACAGTAACATCAAGAAATTCAACTCTTTTAAACACCAATCCTTCTTGAAAGATGAGCCATGGACAATATTAGAACAATCATATAAAAATTCGTGTGTATGCCAGGAATGGCCACGATATATCTATAAACATTAAAGTTTATAGGTAGTAAGTATGAGCTCCCATATATCGCTTCTGCAAATATTGATTTCAATTACAATAATACCAAGAAATCCAATTTCTTTTAAACATTGAAATGTATAACTGGTATGCACACCCATATATCGATCCTTTCCAATTACAATAAAACCAAGAAATCCAACTCTTTTAAAAGTCAATCCAACTTCCATGATGCACTATGGGCAATAGAACCATATCAAAATATGTGTGTACGCCAAGAATGGCCACGATATGTCTGTAAACATTGAAATTCATAGCTGGTATGCACACCCATATATCACTCCTGCAAATATTGGTTTCCCATTATAATAACCCCTGAAATCCAACTTTTTAAATGCCAATCCCACTTTCATAATGAACTATGGACAAGATTAAAGAACCATATAATAATTTGTGTGTACACCAGAAATGGAGATGATGAGATGAGAGATGATATATCTGTAAATATTGAACTTTATGAATGGTAAATACTCCCATATATCGTTCCTGAGAGTATTCTATTCCAACTACAGTAACACTAAGAAATCCAGCATCTTTTAAAAGCCAATCGTTCTTGCATGATGAACCATGGAAACTATATCAAAATCTGTCTGTAGGCCATGAATGAAGATGATATATCCATAAAAGTTTAAATTCATAATTGGTATGCACTGACATATATCGTTCCTGCAAATATTGGTTTCCAATTGCAGTAATAGCAAGAAATCCAACACTTTTAAACGCCCATCCTATTTTCATGATGAACCATGGACACGATTAGCGAACCATATAATAATCCGTATGTCACCAGGAATTGTCATTGTAAACATTAAATCTTATGGTGGATATACACTCTCATGAATATGTAGTCTCTGCTTTCTCTAGGATATGCACTTCTAGGAATATTCGTTTCCTAGAAGTGCATATCATCAAAAATCCAATTTCTCTTAAACAGCAACTCTGATTCTACGATAAGCCTTTTTTTCAAGTTATCACAATACCAAAAATAATGTAATATTTACCAAATTCATCTACACAGTAGTAAATGCAGACTTTACTATAGCTATACAATACTAAATAGAAACTATACTGTAATAGTAAAGGTGATTTATAACTATAGAGTTACAAATACAGCTTCATAATAATTTTCTTATAACTAACTTCTAATAATGGAAATTTTAAAATGTTTTCTATAATATTGAATCAAAATTGTTTTTGCCTTTCCAGTTATTTTGTCGAAATGAATTCAGTAATTATTATTTTGTGTGTATGTATTATGAAAATGAATTCCAAGTTATAAGGATATTTTTAATTTAATTGTAGTATTTCAAGTTTTGTAATTAGCATTCGGTAATCAGTTTTATTTCCATATTTCAAATGTAGAATTCAAAAATGTTGCATTCAGAGTGTTTTAAATTAAACATTTTCGCTTAATTTCCTGTTCTATTTATGTTCATAAAAAGTATTAATAAGTATTTATATTATATTCCCTATTCTCATCCAAAATCGCAGAAGTTTAAGAAAATTATTTATAACAATTTCTTCTATCAAATAAATTGCATTCTATTTTTAACTTACGAATTAAAATCATTAAAACAATTCATTTAGCATTTCCAAGAATTGCTAGTAAAAACAAACTCATTCAAATAATTTTAAATCTTCTTCGTAGCAATTAAATATTTTAAATTTCCAGAGTTAGTAAATCGTTAAAAGTAAAACAGTAAGTAGTAAGTAAATTGAAAGTACAGTAAGAGTTAGTAAAATGTTAATTGCTCATTAACATTTTTAACTTTTTAACAACGAAATTTTGTGATTATATTAAAGAAAATATTTTTTGTTCTGTTCGTCCTTTTAATTACAAAACTTTTGATTTCCCGGTAAGAAAATTATAATTAAACAAAATATTAAAGAATTGCATTGTGAGGATAAAATTTTTTATGAAATAAAAAACTCATAGACTAGCTTAAAGATAAAAATAACTCATAACCACGAAAATCGATAAATAAACACTACATGGAATCGATAAGTATTTTATAACATTAACGTTTATGACACTGCTTATTAAAGCCTAGGTTATGAGTTTATGATGACTTGGCTTATGTTTATTAGCGATCGATAATAACTATTTTATAAGTATAGTAATAATAATAGTAATAATATATATAGTATAAACATAAACAACTCATAGCCTAGTGTAAACATAAAACCAACACCTAGCGTATTGTAAACATAAAAATAGCGTATAGCTACAAAAAAATGAATCGTTAAAATGTAAATTTTTAATAAGTATTTTATAATGTTTAGTAATAATTATAGAATACATAGTATAAACATAAAACCGATTCACTACGCTTAGTGACACTATGCTTGCAGCCTGTGTAAACATAAGCATGAGTTTATGATGACTTGGCTTATGTTTATTAGCCTACTGTAAACATATAACATATAACATAAACACTACGTTTATGACACTGCGCTTATGTTTGCAAGCCTAGTGTAAACATAAGCATGAGTTTAAGAGGACTTGGCTTATGTTTATTAGCCTACTGTAAACATATAACATATAACATAAACACTACGTTTATGACTGCGCTTATGTTTGCAAGCCTAGTGTAAACATAAAAAAACAACTCATAGCCTAGTGAAAAAACATCAACTTATGGCCTAGTGAAAACATAAACTTATAGCCTAATGTACACATACAATTATAGCCTAGTGTAAATATCAAACCAATTCATAGTCTAGTGCAGGGGTCTCCAAACTTTCCAGCCTTAGGGCCATACTGTTTACTCCAGTAAGTACCAAGGGCCAAAACCGTTTTAATTTTAATGCCATTATCTATAATTTCTAGACTAATCGCCGAGTACGCGCTCTGTACGAGCATACGCTTGCTAAATTCCTTTGTTCAATTACTCAATCTCTTTTAATAACTGGTACAAGTAAAATTGATCCACAACTACAAACTATTGTCAGTGAAAAATCACAATTACATAAACCTCATTAGTATTTTTTTACAAGTGGATAACCGGCGGTTTCATTCGCGTTTATTTAGCTTTTCAGTTCCTGGGGGATTTTCAGGATAAAAATCACATGTTTGATTCAGGATATATACATTCCAAACATCGATATACCTACATATGCGATACTCTTTACCCAAACATAACTACCTAGGGCAACCGCGGGATGTTCACTAGTTTATAATGTTAGTGGGGATTCATTTCAATCATTTGTTAGATGTTATGCTTAAGTTAAATTTTCTGCTTATTATGCTTGTCATTAAGCTTTACCTAGCAAGTCAATAAAACCGAGTTATTATCCTTCTGTGTTTTTTATACAACTTATTACAGCAACAATAAGTTATTCGCTGCTCGCGGGCCGGATTGATGACACTGGCGGGTCGTATTTGACCCACGGGCCGTAGTTTGGAGACCCCTGGTCTAGTGTAAGCATAAAAACCAACTTATATCCTAGTGTAAACATAAACAGCTATAGCCTAATGTAAATATAAAACAAATAAAACAATAATAATATTATTTATTTAGTATTTCAGAAATATGTGATACAAAAAAAAATTATTTTTCGTTGATAAAATTATTTAAATGGATTAATAGTAATAAAAGTAACAGAAAATAAAGCAATTACCAGAAAGTTATGTGATTCCCATCATTTATATACTAATCATGTATTCTTAAAACATGTCTTTGTACTTAATATATGAGATACTAAACATGTAACTTTCAAGCTGTGTTCACAGTAACCTGTCCTAATAACATTGAAATACTAAAGCAACTGAGGAATGAAAGAATAGTTGTTTCCTGGAAATGTGTTTATTATTTCGACTAATGCAGGGTTAAAGCTACTAATTTATGCTTTTAATTAATAATAATGTAGTGTGCAGGTTAGGTAACCAAATTGTAACTAGGTGTGGTTTGGTTGAGATATTTGAGGCCCAGGTTTGATAACTCACAGCTTTAGTGACACACGCACAAACACCACACACATGCAATTAGAGACATACACTATTTAACACATTTAAAACAGATCATTATAGATTCGTTGTACGACACCACTTCTAAGCCGAAAACCCGATACTCAGCCACGCGCAGGGGGCCTGAAATATACTTCCTCTCCAGGTGAGAATCTGTAGGCCAACCAATGCTATGCTCTAAATATATTTCCTCTCGGGATGAGAGACTATAAGCTAAACGCTTCTCAATGGCAGCGCAGGTTGCTTTGTGCTGCCTTTCGAGTGAAAGTCTCCTGAAATCCACAGTGCGTAGGGAAAAGCATGCCCACTATAAAGCTTATAATTTTCTTTACATTGTCGTACAAATTGTTGAGCATGTTAAATATTTTGTTATTGGGAACAGAATTAATAGCAATTTGAAAAGCACATGTATGGCATAATGGCACTAACATTTTAAATGATTTATTTGTTTATTTTACTTCATCCCAAATATTACACTTTTATAATGTGCCAAAAAATATTATAAAATTTAAAATTCTTTCATGCGAGGATCAAACCAAATAAAAATGTTAAAGTTGTTGTTTTTTTTTAAATTTCTAAGCAAATAATAAATATAGGAGCATAATTTTTTGCAAAATCTTCCTGATGCTCAAGACCTATTCTGTAACAAGAGTAAAAGTGAATGGTTTATTTTTATAAAAAATATTTTTATTTACAGTGCAATCAATCATGCACCTTTTGTGCACAACTTCATCCAATTTATACTCTTATTTGTGGCTATTTCATTCACAATCCCTTTTACGAATTTATTTTTTCATGATTATGCAGCAACAATGTTCACCGATATTTTTTTAACCTAGATGAGGAGCGTTTTTAGGTAAAATCGCAGAATAGAAACTGTTGGGATTTGGCGTCAAAAGTATTTTTCGCCAAAGTGTATCAAATGACAGGTGCTATTCTAAGTGAAGAGAATTGCAACCCTACCACGATAGCTGGATTTCGCGAAGCGGAGTTTGAATTTTAAAAAAAATTATGTAATTTTTAGGAACTTTAAAAGTAAATAATGAACAAAATATGCTGAAAATTTAAGGGAATTTTAGAGAAATTTTTTATTAAACTGTCTCGGTCATATTGGATTGTATGTTTACTAGCCTAGTGTAAACATATAACATAAATACTATGTTTATGACACTAGGTTTATGTTTGCAAGCCTAGTGTAAACATAAAATTATAGCCTAGTGTAAACATAAAATTATAGCCTAGTGTAAATATCAATCAAGCTCATAGTCTAGTGTAAGCATAAAAACCAACTCCCAGCGTAGAATAAACATGAAAATCAACTCTTAACCTAGTATAAACATAAACTTATAGCCTAGTGTAAATATCAAACTAACTCATATCATAGAGTAAACATAAACAGATCATAGCCTAGTGTAAACATAAAACAAATTAAAAAATTATTATTATTATTTATTTAATATTGCAAAAATGTATGATACAATAGCATTATTTATTTTTCGCTTTTAAAATTGTTTTAATGGATTGATAGTAATAAAAGTAACAGAAAATAGAACAATTATCTGAAAGTTATATGAAGCATATCATTTACTTACTGATTATGTATTTTTAAACATGTCTCAGTATTAAATATATGGGACTCTAAACGTGTAACTCTCAAGCTATGTTCACAATAACCGGTCCAAATAACACTGAGTTACAAAGCAACTGATTACTGAAAGAATAGCTATTTCATGGAAGTGTATTTTCTGAATATTGTGACTAATGCAGGATTAAAGCTACTAATTTATTCTTTTAATTAATAATAATGTAGTGCGCAGGTTGGGCAGCCAGAGTATAACTGGGTGTAGTTGGGTTGAGATATTTGAGACACAGGTTTGAGAACTGGCAGCTTTATTGACACACGCACAAACACCACACACATACAATATTAACACATTTAAAGACAGATAATTATAAATTCATGGAAGGATTCCACTACTAAAGCGAAAACCCGAAACTCGGACAAGCGCCGGATGAGCAAAAATATACTTGTCCGGGGGCGAGTCTGTAGGCCAACTAATGCGCTACATATATTTTCTCTCGGGATGAGAAATTATAAGTTAAACGTTTCTAGCGGGAGCGCTGTTTGTGATGTACTTCCTCTCGGGTAAGGGTCTCGTGGCCGAATCATTTCTCCTGAAAGTCACAGGAAGGTGTTACTACCAGTGTGTAGCAGGAATCATGGTTACATTAAGGCTTTTTTTTTCTTTAACAGTCTGTTTTTGTTCTTACAAACTGTTGAATATGTTAAACACTCAGTAATTATTAAAAAATAGAAAACAATTATAAAAGCACATGTATGGCATGATGGCATTTACATGAATTGATTTATGTATTTGTTTGTTTTCATTCACCTCCAAATATTATACTGTTATAATGTGCCTAAAAATTTTGTATAATTCAAAATTCTTTCATGCGAGGATCAATCAAATAAAAATATTAAAATTGTTTTGTTTTTTTTTTTTTTAAATTTCTAAGCAAACGATAAATATAAGTGCCTGATGCCCAAGACCAGTCCTGTTACAGGCTTAGAGGTAATTAATTAATTTCTATAAAAAATATTTTTATTTACTGTGCAATCAATCATGCACTTTTGTGCACATCTTCGTCCAATCTATAATCATATTTGTTTCTATTTCATTCATAATTTGTTTTTTCATGCTTCATTGATAACAATGCTCATCGATGTTTTTTTATCGAGAAGAGGGTCATTTTTCTGTAAAATTGCAGAATTGGCGCCGTTGTTATTTGGCGTCAAAAATGTTTTTCGCCAAAGTGCACCAAATGACGGGTGCGATTCTAAGTGAAGAAAATTGCAACCCTGCCACTATATAGCCAATTTTAAGAAATGATTTATCGAAGCAGAATTTGAATTTAAAAACTAATGTAATTAAGAATTTTAAAGAGAAATAATGAACAAAAAATGCTGAAAATTTAAGGAAATTTTAAAGAATTTTTGTTACTTACTCCGGATGGTTGTAATATGATTAAACAGTCTAGGTCATATTGAATTGTATGACCCCCTCCGATATAATGCCCTCTTTCATAATAACATCCATGCAAATTCCTCTACAAAAACTTTTCCAATCAGTCATGGTATTCAGCGCACAATCAATCTCATCAGCTATATCCGAGGTCGAATGCGTACGGACCTCATACATAATCTTCATAATATCTTACAAACTTATTTTTGATTGAGAGAATCACGAATTTTTAAGAATGGATCTTTTCACATTTTGCGCTACACCATTAAATTTAGCTCTGCATGTCTACATATGTCAACCTTATTTATCTATCATAACAGTTAGAACCATAAAATTTTCACAAATAAGACACACGACATTCTTAGCAATAAAACCTACACTATTCAATAATTTTCCACTTTGACATTCCAAATCCCTGTATAAATCCTTGCTGTAGCACCTTTCCTTCAATTTTAAGAAATGTCTGGAATCTTCGTTCCCGAAATGAAATACTTCTATAACAGCCATCGTGAATCGAAAGATTATGGCCTCCACACAAATGCAAAGGTTCTGTAATTCTAGAACTTTTTTTGAGTATAGAATTAAATCTCCTTACCTCTTTTACATATAAGATATTAGAATTTTTACCCGTCTATTTACATAATTAAGATATTAACATGAACCGGTAACGAACCGGTGAAAAATGAATCGCTATTAAAATTAACTGTTTGTATTTCTTCTAGAACATTTCAATAATTGAATTAAGCCATGTAATTGTTCTTAGCTAACCAGACATTATGAGATTCCTTGGTTTACCATATTTGGTGATTTTCGCCAAATCCCAATGGCCCCAATTTTGCGATTTTGGCCGTCTTTCACATATATTACATCATTTTTAAATTTTCTACTTCACACAAATTATTTCTGCAATGACAAACATGTATCATGGTAATGTACTTTAATTCTACTATTTATTTCAATAAGCTCAATGTCATCTGACAAATATCTTTTAGTAGAACACTTTATTTTTATACATTTTTCTATCTAATTATGAAAAACCATGGTTTTTGTTCATTATTCTGCTGCCAAATAGGTGTTCCTTACACCACTAGCAACAATATTAATATTTTAAAAGATAGTTGCGCAAAATTTCTAAATCTTCTGAAACTTTTAAGTAAATTCTTAATTATTTTTATGAGTATTTCTTTTAACAGTGCCTACTTTTCTAAGTATGTTTCTTCTTCTTCATTGGCACAAAAGCACCATGGTGGGCCAGTCTCGCCTACTGGCACATTTCGAGAAGGGATATGTCTTCTTATTTTTACGAGATAGGGTTGTCAGCCCTATGCCCAGCAGTCATATTAGACCAGTACCTACGGTTTAAAGGGGATTCCTAGCCACTACAAACATTCATGCCACCGCCGGGACTCGAACCAAAACTTGTAGCATTGACTGCCAGAGCGCTATTCACTTGGCCATCAGGCCCCAGGTATGATTCCCATTTGTAAAATATTTTTAAATTTCTTCTTTTTAAAATAGTTTCAAAGTTTTCTCAAATAGATTCTCCAGGTTAAATTCTTGAAAATATAATAATATTACAATTATTATACAATGCAATAGTATACAATATTATTATTCAATGCAATACACGAAGTACAATAATTATATTTAAATAATAATTTCCCTGTTTCCTTATTCAATGACTTTTCCATTATTGTTTTGAATAAATTATATTGAGTACCCTTATAAACTTATCTGTTTGAATTTTATCATTAATTTTCTTTAGTATTGTCAGTACACATTTCTTTAATATTGTCAAAACGGTTTTATAAAAGAAATTATTAAAAACGGTTTTTTATACATTAAAAAAAGGTTTTTATATTTGATCTTTTAACGCTGTATATGACTTGATTATCCCAAACTATTATAAAAATATTATTTTATATAAAATCGATTAATATTACTCGAAAGATAATCATACTGATATCTACACATATATCATTTTTATCAGAACTAATTTACTCCTTTACACCATTAAAAAAAAAAGTATTATTGTTTTAGTTTTATTTAATCCAGATTTTAATATTTAAAATTCAAAAAAAATATTTACCACTTTAAAAATGTACAAAAGGCTACAATATGCGAGTGAAAAATTTCGTATTTAAACTTTTCAATCCCTTTTAAAAACATCTTTAACAGATGATACATTTCTTTCTGAGAGCTATTCGAGCATTATTCGTTTTTTGTTTGGTAACGCGTAACTTTTCCATTTCACCGGTCATTCCTCTTTTCTTTCTGTTCTAAAAAATAAGAATCGAATTCTGTCTCTACTGTCTTCAGAAACATTCTTAAATCCTTTTAGCAAAGATTTCTTCAACAGCTGTACAGTTTCCCACGTAAAGTAGTTGCTGTACAAGCGTAAATGTAATCAATTAAATGAATCCAGCAATATGTATTTTACAGGAAATTTCCATTTGCATCTGCTAACCAAAAGCAAGAATTTTTTTTTTTGCTTTTTAATCTGATTATGAATTCATGATGTCATTTACTTGATATAAACATGGGGAATGAAAAATTAAATGATTATTTTCTTACTACTTACTGTTTCTAATCTGATTAAATTTCTCATAAATTAATTAAAGTAGAAATTCATTATGCACCTTAAAAGCAGATGCCATCTGCATTTTATTCGAATAATAGATAATTAGATTACCTAGATAAATAGATGATTAGATTTTAACAGACTTACAAAATGATCGATTTGAAAAGTATGAAATGCTGATCGTCTTTTTCTTAAAATTCTTAAACTTTTACATTCAGTATATATGTAGAGTTTAGCCGCTTGCAAAAGATGCATCCCGGCCGAGCCCCCAATTTCTGTAGATTTAACCGCTTGCAAAAGATTCATTCCGGCCGAACCCCCAATTTATGTAGGGTTACACCGGTTTCAACTGATTCATCCCGGCTGAACCTACAGTTTTGTTAAGACTTCTCTACCAGTCTAACTAAAGCTGAACTTTTGAAGTGGGTGTCTAGGGTGTATTTCCAAACACATCAACGAAGCGTTGGTTTTTTCTCAACAACACATATTTAATGAAGCACGGTTATATATACATCAATATTTACATTAATAATTATTGCATAACAGTCATTTTCTCTCGCTGCTTGAGGCAGCCCGTTGCAGTTTCGCCGTCTCCCAGAGTCAGCCAGTTTCTCTTCCGCGCCCATCTGTTCTTTTTCCAGCGTTCTCTTTCTTTCTTCATCTACGGGGCCATCTCCCTTCTCCCGGGGTCAGAGTTCAAAGTTGAATACTCCCCCACAATGTAAACAGGCTCTGTCAAAGACAAGCGACCGTAAGGTGTCACTATCTGGTGATTACCACCCAAATAAATCCTACATATATGTATACATATCTTTTCACTAGATTATCAATCAAGGTTATAAAAACAGCATCTTCGATGCTTATGTATATTCCTATGGATAAAGAGTGACTGTGGACAAGTTTTCTGGGTGATTTCACTGAAACTCTTCATTTTGAGCTATAACACAGCAATAGTAGGATGGCTGATCGCTAAAGAATGTTATAATTCTTAAAAATATTTTAATTAACGTATTAATTTACAGGCATTTTTATGTTCAAAATGTGTTCTTAGAAATTTTTCTGTCATTTCAAAAAAGTCCTGTTCTGATATTTTATAAATTTGGTCTTATTATAAACTTTATTCAGGCATTTTTATGTTTACATTAATGTTCTTAGAAATTCTTTTCTGTCATTTCATAAAAGTCCTGTTCTGATATTTTATAAATTTGGTCTTATCTAATTATAAACTACTTATAATAATCTTAAAAATATTCTAATTAACGTATTAATTTACAGGCATTTTATGTTCACATTAATGTGTTCTTAGAAATTATTTTCTGTCATTTCATAAAAAGTCCTGTTCTGATATTTTATAAATTTGGTCTTATCTAATTATAAACTACTTATAATCTTAAAAATATTCTAATTAACGTATTAATTTACAGGCATTTTTATGTTTACATTAATGTGTTCTTAGAAATTCTTTCTGTCATTTCATAAAAAAGTCCTGTTCTGATATTTTATAAATTTGGTCTTATCTAATTATAAACTACTTATAATAATCTTAAAAATATTCTAATTAACGTATTAATTTACATTTGTATGTTCACATTAATGTGTTCTTAGAAATTATTTTCTGTCATTTCATAAAAAGTCCTGTTCTGATATTTTTTTAAATTTGGTCTTATCTAATTATAAACTACTTATAATCTTAAAAATATTCTAGTATTAATTTACAGGCATTTTTATGTTTACATTAATGTGTTCTTAGAAATTCTTTTCTGTCATTTCATAAAAAGTCCTGTTCTGATATTTTATAAATTTGGTCTTATCTAAATAAACTACTTATAATCTTAAAAATATTCTAATTAACGTATTAATTTACAGGCATTTTTATGTTTACATTAATGTGTTCTTAGAAATTCTTTTCTGTCATTTCATAAAAAGTCCTGTTCTGATATTTTATAAATTTGGTCTTATCTAATTATAAACTATTTATAAAATCAGACAGAATGTGATGATGAATATAATTCTGAAAAATATTCTATTTAACGTATTGTTTTACATTTGAAAATTGTATTTTTATGTTCACGTTAATGTCTTTTTTTAGAGTTCTTTCTGCTATTTTATAAAAAAGTTCTGTTCTGTTCTGTTGTTTTATTTAATTAATTTGGACTTATCTAATTATGGGCTACTTAACAGACAGAATGCGATGATGAATATAATTCTGAAAAATATTCGAATTGGCGTATTATTTTACATTTCAAAATTCTAATTTTATGTTCACATTAATGTATTCTTAGAATTCTTTTCTGGCATTTTATAAAAAGTTCCGTTTCTGTTATTTTATAAATTTGGACTTATCTTATTCTGAGCTACTTATAAAAACAGACAGAATGTGATGATGAATATTTTTATGATTCTAATGAACATTCTAATGATTCTAATGAACATTTTACTGCTTCTAATGAATATTTTAATGATTCTAATGAACATTTTAATGATTCTAATGAATATTCTAATGATTCTAATTTTAAATATTTTAATTAATGTATTATTTTGCATTTGAAATTTGTATTTTTATGTTCTCATCAATGCATTCTTAATTATTTTCTGTCAATTTATAAAAATTTATGTTCTGTTATTTCATAAATGTGGACTTATCTAATTCTGAACTACTTATAGAAACAGACAGGATTTGAAGAAGAAAAGAAAAAAACTTTATTTTGCAAATTATTCTTAATTAAGCATACATATTACATATCCGGATACAGATCAACTAGAGATTCCATCCATCAACTAGAGATCGTAGCCTTTCTTTATTGGATTTGGGGAATCATTCTTTCTTGCAATGGTAGCAGGAGCAGGATTTAGCAGACTTGAAAAGCAGTTCTTTTATTCCGCCCAAGCACATCACTTCAACGAATATCTGAAAACAAAAACGGAATTATAATTTTGTTCTTTTAATGATTTTTTCCCCTTGTGAAAGAAAAACGTCAAAGAATCTTTTATTCGTTTTTCAATAACAATTCAGAACTTTAAAAATTGAAAAAACAAAATGGTCGAACATGCCAAACTATTTTTTTTTTTTTTTTTTTTACATATTTATTCTTATAAATTTCGTTATAAAATAATTTTAATATTACAAATATACAAATAAGATATTTCAAAATAATTTACTATATTTTAGAAGAAATTATTAAAATAAAATTTATGTTCGAATATTTAATTTATTAAATGTAAATTATGTATTGAAAAATGTCAAAGATTCTTTTATTCGTTTTAAGAATAACAATTTAGAACGTAAAATAAAATGGCCGAACATGACAAACGATTTTTTTACGTATTTATTCGTAAAAATTTCGTTCTAAAATAAAATCAATATTACAAATACACAATATTATCTAAAATATAATTACAATATTTCAAAATTCTTTACATTATTTTAGTAAGAAATTATTGAAAATAAATGTATATTCCAATATTTTATTTATTAAATGTAAATTATACATTGCAGATATTTCACAATACATGACTTTTTCAATTCCTACTATTAGTTCATACTCACTCCCTATACATATCTTGTTGAAATTTCCAATCATTAATAAAATATTTTTTATTCATTCACTCAAGTTCAAATACATTTTTTAATGTAGTGGATGACATTTGATTTCGATGTTAGGACACTATGCAGTTTTTTGAAATATTAATTCATTCATTAAATTTAATTAATTAATTTCAGTTTTTTTCAGATTAAGTTGCATGTATCTAATAATAGATGGCGCCAGATGTAAAAGGAAAATTTCAACTTTATTTATAAAGGACTTTTCTGCAATATAGTGGAAAAAAAGTAGGAATTGACTTTAAAAATTTTTTCATATTACTTGTTTTGATGATTTTTTCCCCTTCTGAAAGAGAAATGTCAAATATTCTTTTATTGTTTTAAGTCAATAACAATGTAAACAAAATTGAAAAAAAAATGGAAGAACATGCCAAAACGATTTTTTTATATATTCATACTAATAAATTTTGTTCTAAAATATCTTTCAATATGACACCTTTTATAAGAAATTAATAAATAATTATAATTAAATAAATGTTGGAATGTAAATAATTATATTCCAATATTTTATTTATTAAATCTAAAATATACATTGCAAATATTCCATAGAATATCTTTTTTAAAATCACTTAAAACTTTCTATGAATCTACGATTATTAAAAATGGAGTTCAAATTTAGTAAATTTGAACTCATTATCACCCTATACATTATAAGTGTTTTATATAATTGATTATTTTTTATACAAAAAAATGTGATTGTTAATATAGTGAATAAAGATTCTTATGTACAAGACATTTTTTATAAAAAATTTTTTTTTCGTTTAATTTTAAAATAAACTTCACTTTTTCAAACTTCATCACAAAAAGACAGAAAAAACACGGAAGAAAATATTTTTTTTAAATATTTCATGCAAAAATTTTTCTTCCACAATGTAAATAAAATGAAATACTGTACTCCAAAAAATTAAAAATAATTTTTTTGTAAAAGTTTACTCTTTAATTCATACTTAAAACAGAAAATAAGACGAATTAATTATTTATTTAACAATCATAAAAATGTCTCAAAATAGACGATATCAATTTCAACATCTTCAAAACTAATTTTAAACTGTACTCGTAAGTCATTATTAGCAGATAATTATAGCATCAATTTTACAATTATAATTTTTTTTAATAAATATATTTCATATTTACAAATTATATTTATTTCCTAATCCTATATTTTATTGATCACCTGCTTTCAATTAAAAAAATTCAGATATTTGTTCAAAACATTGAAAATAGTGAAAAATAAACAACTTTCAGTTCATTAAGTTAATATTAACAAACTTCCAGTTAAAAAAAAAAGTATGAAAAATACTAAATACGCTTCGAAGATTAAAACAAAATTATTTGAAAACACAAAACTGAATACATCTAAAATAGCCAAATAAATTTAATGTCTTCAAAGTAAGTTTTAAACTATGTTCATTAAGTCAATAACATCAGCTAATTACAGTATCTATTTTCAAATCGTAATCTGGCAATTATTTATTCATTCAGAATTATTTGTTTCTTTTAAATTTTCTAAGTTCTGTATTTTTCTTAGTTCAAAAGTGAAGAACAACAGCAGGAAAACAACTCAAATGGTACACCCAATCTCAGAAAGGGGGGGATTAAAAAAACTTTCAATGGGTTAAAACTAAATAAACAACCTCCTGTTCATGAAAACAATAGAAAGTAGAAAGAAAAACACTGCATACATTTCGAAAATTAAGAATTGAACAGTAAATAATATTTGCAATATTAAGTGATAAATGACTGTCTTTTTAGATTATGAAAAATGTATCTTTATAAGATTAAAAATGGCAATTATTTCAGGATATGAATTGCTTTTAATAAAAAGATTTTTGGAAATTAGCAATGGTTAAAGAATTAATAGAATATTTACTTCTTATTACAAATAACTAAATTTTTAAATATTAAAATACATTATAGCTATTTAAATGGCCCAAAAATCAATATTTTGACAGAGAAGGATTTTCTAACTTCTGCGATGTCTCGACTATTAACAATTGTTGTAAAACAACATCATTCGTAAATTCTAAAAATGAAAATTATCTGCGCTCTCACAGGAAATATTTTCATGTAACAAAAATTTAAAATTAATTTCCTGTAACTATTAGTGCAATGTTCTCTAAATAATCAGGTTTATTTCCATACGAAATTATTGATTCAATAAGATAAATCAAAAGAATTTTTTCCAAATTTTTTTAATACATAATGTGGAATAGTTATCCAGGAAAACAATAGTTTCACTGCTGTAAAACAATAGCATTTCATCATTTTGCCAGCATGGTGACGTGGAAGGCCCGTATATATACTAAATTTAACTACATGCAAGAATCATTCTTTCACTTACTTCTGTGTTCACACACAGTAGAAGAGAGTTTTATATTTTCTCTTGGTGTAGAAAATTATATTTTCTAGAATAGATTCTACAAACGATTTTTTAGTTCATCAGACAACCTTTGTTAAACATATCTTGCATAGCTTGTCAGATTGTCTGATGAGAATTATTCCTGATTTTTGGCATTTTTTCTGAAGGTATGGCAAAAATTGCAGTAATTGCATAATTGCTAAATGTAATTATGCAATGAGCAATGTGACTATGCACATTAAATTTACATAATTATGCTATTACTGCTGCAAGACAATGCCATTTCATTATTGGTAGCCGGTAGATCATTCGTGACATAAACCAGTAGAAAACACTGCGCAAAGATCTTGAAAAAAAAACACTTGTCAGACACAGTCCTAAAAACTTAAATTAAAAAAAAATTTTAATATTATTTTATAGTTTTACTTACCAAATGTACAAATGAATTGTTAAATAGTGTTTTCATATGTCAATGCCCTCTAAATTCTGTACTAAAACCTATTCATTATAATTGTAAACAAAGAACATAAAATATTGTATCAAAAACGTCAAGAAACGATGATGGATCCCTCAGGTTGCTTTGAGTCCACTATTACCAGAACTGAAGGACGAATATAACAGCATCTTACAGTCTCAAAAAATAAAAAAAATGAAATTACAGAAAAATATCCACGCTCACCCTGAAAATATTTTTCATATAACACATATTCTCTGAAATAATCAAATTTTCTTCTTAGGAAATCATAGATATCTTGCATCATTTGCCAGATTGTCTGATGAGAATAATTCTAACTTTTTGCATGCATTATAAAATGTATTACTGCTGCAAGAAAATGCCATTTTCATTATCGCCAGTTAGTGGATCACAAGTAGCTCTTGACAAATGTCTCATTCATTTCAGTATCTGACCAATCAAATTGGAACTTTCAAAAAAAAAAAATCTATATTTTTTTTTTTAGCTTTTATAATGTTTTTTTAAAAAAAAACGCATTTTTTATTATTATTAATGAAATAAAAGACATTGAGGTGTTATGCCATTTTCCATGGAAGATGAACATTCTCTTTTTCGTTTCTACTGCTTTTTGGTCTTTGTCGGCTGAGATGAAGAAAGCATGATTTTCAGAAGTTTTCCCAGTTTGTATATTTATTATTATCTTTATTAATTCCGTGTTATTGTAAAACTATCATAATTTTTTTTATTATAAGATTAATATAATTTATTCCATATTATTCCATGGAAGGCATTGCAGATGACAGATATATTTGAAATGAAAGTTATTGCAAGCAGAAAAAAATTATAGGGCGTATTAATTGAATCATTTTTAAATAATGGGTAAAGTAGTTTGGTAATAAAAATTATTTACCTGTTTAATAATCTTTATTTTGATTTTCTTTTACTGATTCCTCATATTATAATCACTATTAAACTAACTATTAAATTGGAGCCTGATGGCCGTGTGACTAGCGCTCCGGTGCTTGATGTCATGGATATTTGCAGTGGTTTGGACTCCTATTTAAACCATATGTTTGAAAATTAAGGTTTGAAGAATACATTTAAAGTTTTAAAAACCTAAATGACATATTTAACAATGTTTTATAGTTTCATTTACAAAACGTACGAATGAATTGTTAAATGGTATTTCCAAAATCAATGACCTCGAAATTCTTTACTAAAACCTATTCACCCTAATTGTAAACAAAAGAACATAAAATATGCATCAAAACATCATGAAACGATGATGAATCCCCCAGGTTGCTTTGAGTCCACTAATACCAGAACTGCAGAACAACTATAAAAGCAAAACGACATCAATCTTACAGTCTCGGAAAAAACAGAAAAATATCCCCGCCCACCATGAAAATATTTTTCCTATAACTCATATTCTCTGAAATAATCAAATTTTCTTCTTACGAATCTCTTGATTCAATTCAAGAACGAAGCAACACAAAAAGAAACTAAAAATATCTGCAATACCTTTTCAAATATTCTTTTTTTTTTTTCATTCTTGTGAAATACTGGAACCATTTTTCACCCTACTTGTCAGAATTGCCTTTTTTGCACTCCAAGTGCGTTTGTTTAACTTCTTGAAAGAATATTCTTAGAAACAGATCCATTAAAAAAAAATTTTTTTTTATTTTATTTTTATTCCAGAGGATAATATTAAAAGAAGGTTTCCGTGTTCCCTCATAGTTCTTGAAAATGTCTCATTCATTTCAGTATCTGACCAATCAAATTGGAACTTTTATAAAGAATGAAAAAAAATATATTTTTTAATGTTTTTTTTTTTTTTTTTTTTTCAAAAAGTATTTTTTTTTATTATTATTAATGAAATAAAAGAATTTGAGGGTGTTATTCCATTTTTTTTTTTTTTTTCTTGGAAGATGAACATTCTCTTTCTTTTTTTTTCGTTTCTACTGCTTTTTGGTTTTTGTCGGCTGAGGTGAAGAAAGCATGATTTTCAGAAGTTTGTCCACCGTTTGCATTTTATCATAATCTTTATTAATTCCGTGTTATTGTAAAATTATCATAATTTATTCCATTTTTTTTTGAGATTAATATAATTTATTCCATATTATTCCACTGCAGATAACAGATGTATTTGAAATAAAAGTTATCGCAAAAAAAAGAAAAAAGCTATTGGACACATTAATTAAATCATTTAAAATAATGGGTATCATTATTTTTATCACTTTACCATCAAATAAACTAATAATTAACGAAATTAGATTAGGAATAAAATTATTTAGAAGATTAGGAATAAATTATTTTATAAGAGTATTTTTATTTAATAAATTTTTTTCTGATTTTTTTGTTAATATTCCAGCAGTAGTATAGTAGATTAAATGGTTTTAATAATTAAATTGGGCCTGAGTGCTGAGTGACTACCGTTCTGAATCACGGTGTCACAAGGTTCTGGTTCGAACCCCTGTGGTAAAAGAAGTTATGATATATATACTAAATTAGCACGTGTAAAATTATATTTTCTCAAAAATACTCTACAAACATTTTTTTTATCTTAGTTTTTCTGATGACAATTATTCCTGATTTTTGCATACATTACTAAATGTGGTACTGCTTCAAGACAATGCCATTTCATTATCGCCAGCCACTGGATCATTCATTACATAACCCAGTAGAAGATACTGCACGCAGATGACAAAATAAAAATACTTGAAGAGTTTTAAAAACTTAAATGAAAAAGTTTAAAATATTTTATAGCTTTATTTGTCAAATGTACGAATGAATTCTTAAACACTATCCTCAAAAGTCATTGCCTTCTAAATTTTTTTACTAAAACCTATTCACCCTGATTGTAAACAAAAGAACATTAAATATTGTATCAAAAACGTCATGAAACGATGATGAATCCCCCAGGTTGCTTTGAGTCCACTAATACCAGAACTGCAGAACAACTATAACAGCAAAACGACATCAATCTTACAGTCTCGGAAAAAACAGAAAAATACCCACGCCCACCATGAAAATATTTTTCCTATAACTCATATTCTCAGAAATAATCAAATTTTTCTCCATACGAATCTCTTGATTCAATAAGAACGAAGCAACACAAAAAGAAACTAAAAATATCTGAAAATAACTTTTCAAATATTTTTTTTTTTATTTGTCATACTTTTTTGTGAAATACGGGAACCATTTTTTTACCCTAGTTGTCGAATTGCCTTTTTGCACTCAAGTGAGTTTGTTTAACTTCTTGAAAGAATATTCTTAGAAACAGATTCCATTCAAAGTTGTTTTTTTTTTTTATTTTCTTCCAGGGGATAATATTAAAAGAAGGTTTCCGCGTTCCATCATACCTCTTTGAAAACGTCTCATTCATTTCAGTATCTGACCGATCAAATTGAACTTTTATAAAGAATGAACAAAAAACTCTCTATATTTTTTAAAGCATTTGTAATGCTTTTTTTTTTCAAAAAAGCATTTTCTCTGTTATTATTATAATGAATAAAAGAATTTGAGGTGTTATTCCATTTTTTTTTTCATGGAGCATGATTTTTTTTTTTTTACAGATGATTTTTTTTTTTTTTTTTTTTTTTTTTTTTTTTTTTCGTTTCTACTGCTTTTCGGTTTTTTTCGGTTGAGGTGAAGAAAGCAGGATTTTCTGAAGTTTTTCCACTGTTTGCATATTTATTTATTATTATCTTTATTAATTCCGTATTATTGTAAAACTTATCATAATTTATTCTGTTTTTTTTTATTTAAGATTAATATAATTTATTCCATATTATTCCATGGAAGGCACTTCAGATGACAAATATATTTGAAATAAAAGTTATTGCATAAAAAACAACTATTGAATATATTAATTAAATCTTTTAAAATGATGGGTATCATTATTTTTGTCATTTTCCCAGCAAATAAACTAATAACTGTAGAAATTAGTTTACAAATAAAATTAATTACCTATTTAATAATTTTTTTATAAGTTTTGGTTTTTTTTTTGTTGTTACTATTCCAGCAGTATTATAGTAGATTAAATGATTTGCATCATTAAATAGGGCCTGATGGCTGAGTGAGTAGCTTTCTGAGCACGATGTCACAAGTTTCTGGTTCGAATCACAGTAGTACCAGCAATTATGATAGATGAAATAAATTAGCACGTGTAAAATTATATTTTCAAAGTTACTCTACAATCCATTTTTTTTAGCTCATCAGACAACCTTTGTTAAACATCTTTCATTGCTTGCCAGATTGTCTGAAGAGGATTCTTTCGTTTTTTTTTTTTTTTGTTTTTCATACTTTACTAAATATCAGACATTTATCATTGAAAGTGCTACTGGAAGACAATGGCATTTCATCATCGCCAGCCCGTGGATTATTCGTGCCAGACGCTGCTCCCAGATAACAAAAAATGGAGTTTTAAGAAATTAAATAAAAAAGCTAATAATATTTTATAGTTTTATTTACCAAATGTACGAATGAATTGTTAAACAGTATTTTCAAAATCAACGTCCTCTAAATTCTTTACTGAAACCTATTCACCCTAATTGTAAACAAAGAACGTAAAATATTTTATGGAAGGTCAAGAAACGATGTTGAATCCCCCAGAGTTGCTTTGAGTCCACTAAACGACATCAATCTTACAGTCTCGAAAAACAGAAAAATATCTCCGCCCACCATGAAAATATTTTTCCTATAACTCATATTCTCTCTGAAATAATCAAATTTTCTTCATACGAATCTATTGATTCAATAAGAAGGAAGCAACACAAAAAGAAGCTAAAAATATCTGCAGTACCTTTTCAAATATTCTTTTTTTTTTTTCATTCTCGTGAAATACTAGAACAATTTTTTTCACCCTACTTGTCGAATTGCCTTTTTGCATTCTAAGTGCGTTTTTTAACTTCTTGAAAGAATATTTTTAGAAACAGATCCATTCAAAATAAAAAATTTTATTTTTATTTTCTTCAATCGGATAATATTAAAAGGAGGTTTCCGTGTTCCCTCATACCTCTTGAAAATGCCTCATTCATTTCAGTATCTGACCGATCAAATTGGAACTTTTTAAAAATGAAGGAAAAAAATCTATATATTTTTAGCTTTTATAATGTTTTTTTCTTTAAAAACATTTCTTTTTTTATTATTATTAGTGAAATAAAAGAATTTGAGGCGGTTAATCCATTTTTTTTTGTGAAATATGAACATTCTCTTTTTTTTCGTTTCTGCTGCTTTTTTTGGTTTTTGTCGGCTGAGGTGAAGAAAGCATGATTTTCAGAAGTTTTTCCCTGTTTGCATATTTGTTATTATCTTTATTAATTCCGTGTTATTGTAAAATTATCATAATTTATTCAATTTTTTTATAAGATTAATATAATTTATTCCATATTATTCCATGGAAGGCACTGCAGATGACAGATATATTTGAAATAAATGTTATTGCAAGAAGAAAAAAAATTATTGACATATTAATTAAATCATTTAAAATAATGGGTATCATTATTTTTATCACTTTTACCAGCAAACAAGCTAATATTTAACGAAATTAGTTTAGGAATAAAATTATTTACCTATTTAATAATTTTTTCTAATTTTTTTGTTACTTTTCCAGCAGTATTATAGTAGATTAAATGGTTCTAATCATTGAATTGCACGGCTGAGTGACTAGCGTTCTGGCGCTCGATGTCACAAGTTTCGGGTTCGAATCTTGCCTGGACCAGATGTTATGATATATGTACTAATTAATTGGATATATTTATTTATCAAAGCATAAAATTATATTTTCTCAAAGATACTCTACAAACAATTTTTTAGCTCATCAGATAACATTTGTTAAATATCTTGCATCGATGGCATATTATCTGATGAGAATTATTCCTAATTTTTTGCATGCATTACTACATGCATGATAGTTACCCTTGAAATACTACGGTAAGACATTCTCGAAGAGACTCTATAAATTTGTTAGCTCATCGGACCAGCTTTCTTAAACATCTTGCATAGCTTGTAAGTTTGTCTGATGTAAATTATTACTTATTTTTTTCCATACATTACTAAATGTATGCAAAAATTGCTGGAAGTAAAATTGCAGTAATTGCATAATTGCTAAATGTAATCATTATCATTGCAAAATTACATTTATGCACTTTACACTTACGTAATTATGCAATGTAATTATGCAATTATTGCTGCAAGACAATGATATTTCATTATCGACAGCCGGTGAATCATTCATGGCATAAACAAGTGGTGCAGCCATTGTGCACAGATATATATATATATATATATATATCTGTGTTTATATATATATATATATATATATATAAACAATTTCCTGTAGTATTGAAAAACCTAAATTTAACAATATTTTATAGCTTTATTTGTCAAATATGCGAAGGAAGTGTTAAAAATATTTTCAAAAGTCAATGTCCTCTAAATTCTTTACTAAAACCTATTTACCCTAATTGTAAACAAAGAACGTAAAATATTTTATGGAAGGTCATGAAACAATGATGAATCCCCCAAGTTGCTTTGAGTTCACTATTACCAGAACTGAAGAACAACTACAACAGCAAAAACGACATCAATCTTACTGTCTCAAAAAAACAGAAAAATATCCCCGCCCACCATGAAAATATTTTTCCTATAACTCATATTCTCTGAAATAATCAAATTTTTCTTCGTACGAATCTCCTAATTCAATAAGAACGAAGCAACACAAAAGAAACTAAAAATATCTGCAGTACCTTTTCAAAATATTTTTTTTTTATTTCATTCTTGTGAAAAACTAGAACCATTTTTTTTTTTTCACCCTACTTTTCGAATTGCCTTTTTGCACTCCAAGTGCGTTTGTTTAACTTCTTGAAAGAATATTCTTAGAAACAGATCCATTCAAAAAAATGTTTATTATTTTTTTTCTTGCAGAGGATAATATTAAAAGAAGGTTTTCCGTGTTCCGTCATACCTCTTGAAAAATGTCTCATTCATTTCAGTATCTGACCAATCAAATTGGAACTTTTATAAAGAATGAATAAAAAAAAAAAATTTTTTTAGATTTTTTAATAATTTTTTTTTTTTTTTTTTTATTATAATGAAATAAAAGAATTTGAGGGTGTTATTCCATTTTTTATGGAAGATGAACATTATCTTTTTTTTTCGTTTCTACTGCTTTTTGGTTTTTGTCGGCTGAGGTTTGATGGAGTAGAAAGCAAGTAGTATTATCTTTATTAATTCCATGTTATTGTAAAATTATCATAATTTATTCTATTTTTTTTTTTTATGATGAGATTAATATGATTTATTCCATATTATTCCACGGAAGGCTTTGCAGATGACAGATATATTTGACATAAAATTTATTTCGAAAAGAAAAAAAATACAGTACTTCTTTATTAAATCCTTTAAAATAATGGGTATCATTATTTTTATCACTTTACTGCTAAACAAAGAAATAATTATAGAAAATAGTTTAGGTATAAAATTATTTACCTATTTAATATTTTTTTCTGATTTTTTTTTTTTTGTTATTATTCAAGCAGTATTATAGTAGATTAAATGGTTCGAATTATAAAGTTGGGCCTGATGGCTGAATGATTAGAGTACTGGATCCCGTTCAAGATATTCGGGTTCGAATCGCGGTGGTACCAGAAGTTATGATATCTATACTTAATTAGAACGTGTAAAATTATCTCGAAGTGACTCTACAAATGATTTTTTTAGCTCATCAGACAACATTTGTTTTTTGCATATATTATTAAATATAAGACAGTTATCACTGAAAGGGCTACTGCAAAACATTGGCATATCATCATTGCCAGCAAGTGGATTATTCGTGGTGTAAACACGTGGATGACATGGTGCACAGATATAAAAAAATATTTGACATAAAATTTCAAATACCTAAATTTAACAAGTTAAAAATATTGTATTTTCTTTGTCAAATGTATGAATGAATTGTTAAATAATATTTTCAAAAGTCAATGTCCTCTAAATTCTTGACTAAAACATTATAATTGTAATATAATTGTTCATTATAATTGTTCATTATAATTCATTATAATTGTTTCATTATAATTGTAAACAAAGAACATAAAATATTGCATCCAAAAGGTCATGACACGATGATGAATCCCCCAGGTTGCTTTGAGTCCACTATTACCAAAACAACTCTAACAGCAAAACGACATCAATCTTACAGTCTCAAAAAAACAGAAAAATATCGCCGCCCACCATGAAAATATTTTTCCTATAACTCATATTCTCAGAAATAATCAAATTTTTCTTCATACGAATCTCTTGATTCAACAAGAACGAAGCAACACAAAAAGAAACTTAAAAATATCTGCAATACCCTTTCAAATATTCTTTTTTTTTTTGTCATTCTTGTGAAATACTGGAACCATTTTTTCACCCTACTTGTCGAATTGCCTTTTAGCACTCCAAGTGCGTTTGTTCAACTTCTTGAAAGAATATTCTTGGAAACAGATCCATTCAAAAACATTTTTTATTTTATTTTATTTTCTTCCAGCGGATAATATTAAAAGAAGGTTTGAAAATGTCTCATTCATTTCAGTATACAACCAATCAAATTGGAACTTTTATAAAAAATGGAGAAAAAAAAAAATTTTTTTAGCTTTTTATTTCAAAAGCATTTTTCATATTATTATTATAATGAAATAAAAGAATTTGAGGGTGTTATTCCATTTTTTATGGAAGATGAACATTCTCTTTTTTCGCTTTTTTGCTGCTTTTTGGTTTTGTCGGCTGAGGTGAAGAAAGCATGATTTTCAGAAGTTTTTCCTGTTTGCATGTTTATTATTATCTTTATTAATTCTATGTTATTGTAAAGTTATCATAATTTATTCCCTATTATTCCATGGAAGGCACTGCAGATTGCAGATATAATTGAAATAAAAGTTATCGCAAAAAGAAAAACATATGTGACACATAGTCATTTAAAATAATGGGTATTATTATTTCTTTAACTTTACCACCAAATAAACTAATAATTAAAGAATGTATTTTGGATAAAATTTTATTTAATATTTTTTCTGATTTTTTTTGTTAATAAAATTATTTAGCTATTTAATAATCTTTATTCTATTTTATTACAGCTCCCCAAGTATTGTAGTAAATTAAATGACTTTAACTGTTAAATTGGGGTTGGATGGCCGTGTGACTAGCGTTCTGGTGCTTTGATGCCATGGATAGTTGAAGTGGTTTGAAATATTACTTTAAACCATAGGTTTGAAAATTTAGGTTTGAAGAATAGGTTTAAACTTTTAATAACCTAAGTAAAAATATTTAACAATAGTTTATAGTTTTATTGATTTGCTAAATATTCGAATGAATCGTTAAATATTATTTTCAAAAGTCAATGTCCTTTAAATTCTTTTACTGAAACCTATTTACCCTAATTGTAAAAAATATATATATGAAGATATCGTATCAAACGTCATGAAACGATGATGAATCTCCAGGTTGCTTTGAGTCCATTATTATCATAACAGAAGAACAACTATAACAGCAAAATGACATCAATCTTACAGTCTCAAAAAAGAAAAACAGAAAAATATCCACGCCCACCATGAAAATATTCTTCCCATAACTCATATTCTCTGAAATAATCAAATTTTCTTCGTACGAATCTCTTGATTCAATAAGAACGAAGCAACACAAAAAGAAACTAAAAATATCTGCAATACCCTTTTCAAATATTTTTTTTTTTGTTGTTCTTGTGAAATACTGGAGCCCTTTTTTCACCCTACTTGTTGAATTGCCTTTTTGCACTCCAAGTGCGTTTGTTTAACTTTTTTGAGAGAATATTCTTAGAAACAGATCCATTCAAAAACAATTTTATTTTTTTTTTTTATTTTAAAAGAAGGTTTCCATGTTACCTAATAGCTCTTGAAAATGTCTCATTCATTTCAGTATCTGACCAATCAAATTGGAGCTTTTATAAAGAATGAAAAAAAATCTATATTTTTTTTTTTTTTTTAAAAAGCATTTTTTTTTTTATTGGTATTATAATGAAATAAAAGAATTTGAGGGTGTTATTCCATTTTTTTTTTTCATGGAAGATGAAAATTCTTTTTTTTTTTTTTTTTTTTTTTTTTTTTTTTTTCCCTCTACTGCTTTTTGGCTTTTGTCGACCGAGGTAAGGTTTTCGATGGGGAAGAGGATTTTCAGAAGTTTTTCCCTATTTGCATATTTATTATTATCTTTATTAATTCTATGTTATTGTAAAATTATCATAATTTATTCCATATTATTCCATGGAATACACTGCAGATGACAGATATATATTTGAAATAAAAGTTGTCGCAAAAAGAAAAAAATATTAGACATATTAATTACATCATTTAAAATAATGGGTATTATTACTTTTATAATTTTACCAACAATTAAAGTAATAATTAAAGAATGTAATTTGGAAATAAAATTATATAGCTATTTAATAATCTTTATTTTATTTTATTTTTACTGCTCCAGCATATTATAGTAAATTAAATGGCTTTAACTGTTAAATTGGGGTTTGATGGCCGAATGATGACTTGTGCTCTGGTGCATGATGGTATTTCCATGTGTACCATCATGCGCCAGAGCACTAATCATTTATTTGCCATGAATGTTTGTAGTGGATAGGAATCCTCTTTAAACCATAGGTCGCGGTTTTAATATGACTGTAAAACAGAGGGCTGACAATCGTTCCCCATAAAAAGAAACATATCCTGCCTGGAAGTTTGCACCATGCAGATGCCTTGCTTCTGATCTATTGATCCTTGCTTCTGATCTATTCTGATCTATTGTGGGGGCCTTATGGCCGAGTGTCTAGAGCTCGGTGCAACAAGTTTTGGGATTGGATTGGACAGTTTTTGCGCCTTGAATGTTTATAGTGTTTCGGAATCCCTTTTAAACTGTAGGTCCTGGTCTACTACACCACACCATATCACTGTGCCTCGAGCTGAGTTGCCCCTTTACAGTTGGGAATGATGTGGGTGAGAAGAAGTCTAATTGGGCTCTGTGACGCTTTACTGTTATATAAGACCGGGACCTATGGCTTAAACTGGACTCCGAACCACAACAAACATCCATGGACTCGCCGAGACTCGAACCCGAAACATGTGGTACACAAGTGCAAGAGGGCTAGCCACTCGGCCATCAAGCCCCATAGGTCCCCGATCTAATATGACCGTTGAGCGTAGGGCTGACAACCTTACCAGTACAATGAAAACATCTCCTGTTTCAAAATCTGCCAGTAGGATGACGGTCATGGACCAACATGGATTGTCGTTCCAGGGAGTTAATAAGTTAATTCTGGTCTATTGTCTCTATCCATAGCTCCATTTTCAATTCAGCTTTCACAGTACAGAAACCAACTAGTTAGAGTGTCCTTGTTGAATAACAAGACGCTGCAAGTTTGCATTCAACAAGGTGCTATTATATATGGTCTTTTTCTTTTTTTAGTTGCAAGTTTTTATTATCCTTATAGAAGTCTTTATATCATAGAAACAAATAGATATCATTCAAAGCTTTCTGTTAACAAGATTTAATCACATATATGAAAAATCCAATTAGAATTTTCGTAGAGTTTGACAATTTAACTTCATACCTAATGATTTAATTTGAGATTATGTTCCATCCCTGAATTGGAATATTTTAGATAAAATGTTATCTAGAGTAGCTTGGATAATATGTTATCTAGAGTAGCTTAGATAAAATGTTATCTAGAGTAGCTTGGATAACATTTTATCTAGAGTAGCTTAGATAAAATGTTATCTAGAGTAGCTGTTATCTAGATAAAAAAATGTACGGTTAATCAATGAAACTTACGTCTTCCGTTTCCATGATGTTGCAGCATTCAGCAACTGACCAGATGACTTGTTTGGGGTTGGATTGCTTGATCCATTCGGGGAAGGGGTGGAGTAGGATGGACAGAACCCTCGGCAGGCGTTGGTCGTGAGCGTGAACTGCACGCAGCCGTTGATCTTCACTGTCCTGGTGTGTCCTGCAGAAGAAAACATAAATATTGAAATTTACTAACAAGGAAAGGAAGGTAAGGATAATCTGTAGACCACAATAAATGATTAACAACATACATTGAAATACCAATGTAAAGCCTTAAGGAATTTCACAAAATTTTTTTCAGTTATAAATCAGAACAATTTTGCCACTAAAATCAAAAATATGCATTGCTAGAATTATGATAAATAAGTTCATATGCTATTTTATTTTTTTTTTGTCATAAAAATTCAAGTAACCTTCAGATTGGAATCATTTATAATCTGATTCATCATCAGATATTTCGAGATTCCCATACTATACATAGCAGCAAAAAAAAAAAAAAATGTTATATTATATATAGCATTATAAAAAATATCTCCATTTTTACTCATTTTGAAAACTATAACGGATAGTAAATGTAAGTAGTCATAAATAATATTCAGATCATCAACTATGTTGTTCTAATGCAGCTGTCAATACAGAAACAGGTAATCTGTTTGCCCTAAGCAAGGGCTGAATCTTTGTTACACATTAGCACTAGAGGGCACGTGTAGCTTAAATATAAGCCACGGACGCGAGTAACACTACCCCCAACTAGGCTCTACTATCCTATTATGCCGGGACCTATGTTTCAAAGTGGATTTCGAATCACTACAAGTGTTCGTGGAACCGCCGGGACTCGAACCCGAAACCTGTGGCACCGAGCGCCAGTTATTTGGCCATCAGTCCCCAAAATATTACAAGACAACCTGAGCTTTCGTCACAAATTAAAAAATAATTTTCCCACAAGGTAATTACGTGATGGTCTCAAAGTATGAACACTTTGGGGGCACTTGGGGACAGTTTGATCATTTATATTTAATTAAGAAATTTAATAAAAAATGAAGCTGGAAATTTCAATAGAAAATAAAATGTTAAAGGTATAATATGTGAAAGTAATGTTAACAAGCAATAGACTTAAGAACAACGAAATGGTCTTTTAAAAAATGTCAACTCAAAAGTTTATTTCGTATACATCACCAAATATGAACTGAAATAAACTTTTCACTATTAAATGACGTTCCATAAATTATATATCTACCAGTATTAAGTTAAATAAGAATATTATATATCATTGTATTGCTTATTCTGTGCTCTGTCTACCGGTATACATCTCTGGTGTATTTATATATATATCTCTTTTCCTCTCTCTATGTACCGTTTTAAATTTAAACCACTTAAAAAGTCCTTTCACCTAGAAAATTCAAAACTTTTATTGTGTAATTTTTAAAGTTGAAAAATTATTGATTTTCATAAAATATTTTACTAAATGCGAGATATAAGTATTACACATTCATACATTTTATTGATTGCTTATCTCACAAAATGCACTTCATATACTAAAAGATAACTATAAAATTAAAATTTAATTATGTTGATAATAAATAAATATTTTTTCAACTTGATTTACATGTAAAAAAAAAACTAAAGCAGTTCAAAATCAGAAACAAAAAAAAAAACTATAAATTGCCACCATATTTTTCCAAAGCTCATAAATTTATACTTTTAATAGTTTAAAAGAATTATCATTTTGAAACCTAATATTTTTTATGACGCATTATTACCAGTAAACAATAGGCGTAATCGTCACCAAAAATATTCCACAACAACATTCCACGAATAACAAAAATCATGAGAAATCTTCCGGGATATTTCTCTCCTTGCGTTCGCCATCAATTCTCGCGAGGCCAAGCAACCTGTTGCCTATTAAGAGTGTTGGCGAAGGAAATCTTGCTGTAATTACTGCTTGGATAGGAGATTAAGAAACAAACGTGGAATTTGAATGTGCCTCCCAACGTTCTTCACTGCTTGAGTTATGAGATTCGCTTTGTGGCGAGGTTATTGATTTTGGCTGGCGGAAGATCCTCGCGAAGTTATGATTTCAGACTAAGAAAGTTTCCTATGTTGAAGTATTGTAAATGCAAAATTCGAATTATACCAATATGCTTAATGTAAATACATCTGTCATTAAGTGATTGTGTTAATAAATATTTAAAACTTTATATATTTAATATTTAGTTATATTAGATTATGTATATATATACATATGCTTCTATACGCATATATGTTATATATACATGTGTGTGTGTATTTGGAAGCAGAATGATACAATGAAGTTTATCCAGACACATTTCACTAATATCTTTACATGTTATGTGTTCAGATCCATCTAGATTCAAATAATATATCATTATATAATAACTTTATTAATATTAACTAAATTAAAATTAAAAAGTATTATTAAGTAACTAAATTAACTAACTAAGATTATTAATAACTTTAATAATATTACAACTATTTTAATTTACTTTAACGATTTACACTGAAAAGCCAAAACTTTAGCAGCAATAAGTTTTTTTGATTTGATTTATAGGATTACTATCATTTTGTTTACAAGATGGGGAAATAGACCAAAACTACAGATTAAAGGGGATTTTGATCCACTAATAAACATCCATGCCATCACCAGTACTCGAAGCTTAAGTTTCTGATATCAACGGCCAGGGGCTATCCACGCTGCTGGCCATGAGTTAGCTTAGCAGATTTTTGAATTTTCTTTTTTATTCTAAATTTTTATGATGTATAGCATTGCATTAAATCAATTAATTATCATACATATTTTTATAACATAAATATAATTACCTTTATTTAATTAATAAAAGAAAGCTTTTCTTAAATAATGCGTAAACATACTTCTGGAAAAGGTAAAATAACAGTATAACGGTTATTATAACGAATCTTTATCGAATCTGAATATCTTTTTTTTTTTAATCAAAAAAAAAACTCTGTTTTTCAACAAAAAAATTTTTTTCAAAAATTAATTTATAGTTTTCAAATTTTCAAAAAAAAAAAAAAAAATTGCTAAATATCTTTTATAAAACTCTCCAAATATGTTTTCTTTCTTCTAATAGCACTGAATTTCAGTTCTCTAACACTGCTTAAAATTCCTTTTCTATTTATTGCTTTTACACTTATAACAATAAAAAAATAAATTTAACTTTTGCGAACAGCTCCTTGGACAATTTTGCGCAAGCAAGTTAAGAATCCTGATAATATATTTTTAATTCTAATTCTAAATTAAAAAATTATACCGTTGTTTTTTGTTTATGTGAACAATTTCTTCGAAAGTACCACAGTTGCCACAATCCTGTATTATAGACTTCCTGTTCAAAGAAAGAGGAGAGACCCCGTAAAAATTATTTTTGTTTAAAAAAAATGATAAATAAACCTTTTTTTTTTCCTAATAATGTAAATATTTTTATTTAATCTTTACATAATAAATTTGCCCGACTCTTGGCTCAATCGTAACGTGCAGCTTGGCAACTATATAGAAGCACTCAAGATACTATATATGATACTATGCAGGCGCTCAGGATAACTATATAGGATACTATATAGGAGCGAAACTATACAGGATATAGCTCAGTGGCAATGTGAACATTAGGGCGGAGGTTCCATCCACTGGCGGCTTTGTTGTAGACACTGTTTCAAAACAACAAGGAGACTCGATGATGGTGTTTGTGATGTTCAGCATCCTGCCTCATGAGTCGGACTACCTGGTTTGAGTTCTTCGGGTGTTCTCTCATACGATACGTAAATTCGGGGTAGTTTCCGTAAAAGTTCTCCCGGAAGACGCAAGAGTTCTAAGAAGTTCCCCCTAAAAAGTCTTCCCGGAAGGCACTGCCCTTCTTCAGCTACTCAGAGCCAAGTCAGACTTTTACATAGGGTTTCTCCCATCCCAACAGAAACTGCCCTCCCCTTTCCCTTCTTCCATGATACCATGTATTCATAGCCTTGGTCTAGATGTTGCTGTCTGCCAAGTGGGATAAGAAAAAAAAAACATAATGAATTTAAATGGCATACTGTTTCTGATGTATTGCTTTTCGACATTTGAATCGCTGCAAAATATTCTTATTGTAGATCTTTTTAAATAGTAGCAAAGATCTCAACGATTAATTTTTTTTTGTTGGAAATACAATAAAATAATGTTATTCGTCATTCTTTTTTAATTTATTCACTGTCAAACCATGAATCAATATCTCAGTTGCCAAATTAGAAAGTTTAAAAATCGTTATGGTCCTTAATCTTTCCAAATCAAGAATTGAATTTTTAAAAAGCTACAAACGTTACGACTTAACTTACCAAACATGTGGCAACCAACCATATCCCGTGATGTTGCCAAAGCACAGGAGCAAAACATCGCAATAAATACGATGGCAGGGCAATAACGTTTGTTGCAAGACCACATCTTTGGCGTCGTTTGAAGAAATCGCCGGATGATTCGATTTTATTACACTTTTACTTTACTTCAGCTAGTTCTCAGAATAAATATCCTGAAATCCTGCAAAATAAAAAATGACATTCAATAAAAACATTTTTTATACATCATTTGTTTGATAAAATAAGAATTCTAGATGTTATTAGAAAATTTGAGTCAAAAAATTTGGTTAAACAAGTTCCTCTCTTTATGAAAAAGCAATATGTTCTCATCCATGACATTTGTTTAAGTAAATTAATTTATTCACAATATGAAAGTCACTGATTTAAAACGTAGAATGTAAAGACGTGTCTACATATTTTTCTTAAATTTGGGGGAAAATGAGGGTCTGATTAAAAGGATATTTTTTTAATTTTTATGCTTTTTAGAATAAGTAGAGTTGTGATTAAAATAAAAAATTGCTATAAAAAAACGGAATTTGATTCTATAAAAAAAAAATATGAGAAAAATTATTATTCATTGAAAAAGGTAGTTCTTTCAATCAAATCTTTGTGACCATTAAATGTTCTAAATACAAATTTCCCTCTATTTATATCTTCGAAACAATACGAATTATTATTAATCAACGATGCTTTTAATTAAAGATTGCATTCATTAATTTTTAAAATGCTACAAAATTGGAATTAGACTAGAACAAAAAAAAATATTTCAAGTATAATTGCTGAAATTTTCAATTCACTTTTATAAAACATCAATATTGTTATAAAACACCTGAAATTTGAAACTTTTTTTAGTAAATTAGCTACATAACTATAACCTTTTGGTTTTAACGATTTACATCATTCATATTATGCCATCAATAGTGAACAATGTTTGATAATGAACAATATTCAATATTTGAACAATTCAAAAAACGGACTAATTTTAAAGGTCTAAAGATTATTTTTTTCTAGAAAAGGCAATTAAAGAATATGATTACTTTCATTAACGCTTTAAATATTTCATACAGTATTATGCTAGTTAATTTTAAGTGCTAAATAAATTATTATCGAAAATTACTACAACAAATATTAAATTATCAAACGTAAATAAAAAAATCACGTACACAGATGACGCAAAAATACCTTCAGAAACAAATAAAGGCTACTAAAACTAAATTTCCAAGTTTATTTTATTAAAAATTAATAAAAACACTCCAAACCTATTTAAATATTTCCATGTGCTATAAGAAAAAAAAATATTTTCAAAATAATGGCAATAATTGAGGCGCAAATTAAAATTTTTTTTAATTACTCATGATATTTTGGAATCTAAATTTAAGTTGTTAAGTTTAAAGTAAAAGTTTAAATAAATAATTTAACATAAAAATTTTAATACTTTTTTATGTCAATCCCAATTATATTAAATAAACTAAATTACATAATTAAATAAGTTATTTGAGAAACTAACATTAGCAAGAGTACCCCTATGGCGTTCAAGAGAAATGGTCAATAGGTCTCGAGACTCTCACCCGAGAGCAACCTAACCCACTAAAAAAACGTTTAGAGAAGCTCGAGAGGAAATATATTTAACTCTATCCTACGTATCATTTGGCCTAGAGACTCTCATCCGGAGAGGAAGTATATTTCGCGCTTCCTGCGCGTAGCCGACAATAGGAAGAAATGGAATCCTTCCATGAATCTATAATTATATGTATTTAAATGTGTTCGATATTGTATATGCTGGGTGTTTGTGCGTGTGTCAATAAAGCTGTGAGTTCCCTAACCTGTGCCTAAAGTATCTCAACCCAACCACACCCAGTTACAATTTGGTTGACCAATCTGCACAATACAATATGTTAAAAATTTCATCACAAAAGACATATTTTAAATTTTATATTAAATTTCAAAATTCTAACATATTCAATATTTGATTTAATTATTACTTTCTGAAGCAGGAACTACACGAAAAAAAGTCATCTTTTTCATAACAATAAACTATAAAAATAATCTTAAAAAAATATTAAAAATAAAAAAATAAGAAGGAAATTATTATTTTAAGTAGAAAATTATTAAAATTAATGAGTGATTAAAAATAACAGTGTAGATATCTTAATGGTTTTTCAGGTAATTGTTCTTGGAATTATTGGAATTATTCTCATCTTGAAAGTTTTTAATAGAATTAATAACACAAAATAAATATAACCAAGCAATATTAAGTTGAAAATAATACGTTTTAATGGTGAAAAATTAATCTTTAAAAAAAAAACATAATCGTAAAAGACCTATATTTAGTTATTAAGGAAGGAATAATAATTGAAAGACTTTTAATAATAAAATAAATGTTTAATCCAATTAAAATCCTTTTATTTAAAAACGTCTAAAAAAATCCAGAATCCTTTTTTGCTCTTTCTTATTCAGAAAATAATTCTTCAAACAAGTCTCTGTTAAAATTTAATCTAATGAAGCTTATCTGTACATTCAAGCAATACAATTATTTTTAAACTTTTTAGAATTGAGCTGTTGTTGAATGAAATTCAATCTTGTTAAAAAAAAATCTTTTAGACTTTCATGAGATATTTATAACTTTTTTTTTTTCACATTTTGAGCAAATTCGGATGGTTGAAAAAAAAATATGAAACTCGGAAGATTATTTTTAGTCTGCTTGTTAAAAAAGAAGTCCAACTCACTGGAAATTCTGATCTAAAAATAGGTAGGAGATATTAACAAGTTAGTTAATTCGTAGTTAACTTAGTTAATTTAACTAGTAGTTAACTTAGTTAAGTTAGTTAACTTAGTTAATAGTTAACTAGTAATTTTGAATATCGATTTCATAAAAATTAATTTTTAAATGATATTTATTCATTTTTAAAACGGTGTTATTATTAATAAATGAATACTAAAAATTTGCTTTGTTTTTCAAATAGGTGTTATTTGTAAAGTGTTTACTATTCTTTTGATTCAATTTTCAAAAATGATTCATTCAAAATGATTTATTTTCCTTATATATTTTTTAATGTATTTTTCAGGGTTTTTTTTTCTTAAATTTTATTCATAGATTCGTTTTCATTATTTAAAAGATATAATAATTTATAAATAATTATTTTAGAAAAATAAAAATTCCATACTTTTTTTTTATGTAAACATTTTAATTATTAACCTTAAATATTATTTATTTTTTAATTTCTTTTTCAAAATTAATTAATTAGTACTCCTTATTATTCAATTAAATGAATCACTTTAACATGCGAAAAAAAATTAAAATTTCTTCACATTTAACAATGATAAAAAGAATATATAATAGTTTATATATAATGATTTTATAAAAAATAAAAATCGTTTCATTTTTTTTAATAAAATATTTCAATTATTTACGTTTATATAATTTTTTTTTGTCCTATGTATTTTTTATCATTTCGCTCCCTCACATTACTTTGAAACAATAAAATGCGCTGTTAAAATTAAATTAAATTTTTTAATTTAATTTTTTTTTTTAATTTTATTAATATATTTATTATCGTTTAAAAAGAAGACGTCATAATTTATATATAATTATTTTACAAAAATTAAAATTGTTGCTTTTTTTTAATATGAAACATTTGAATTATTTCTGTTCATATTATTTACTTTTTAATTTTCTTTCAAAATTAAAAGTTAAATAATATTAATAATTAAATAATATGAAAAATTAAATAATTTTAATTCTCTTACAAAAATAAAAAAAAACGTTGTTTTTTTATATAAAACATTTCAGTTGTTAATGTTAGAGTTACTGAAGAAGACTTTTTCCAATTAGTTGTTATTGTTCACTATTCTTTTGATTAAATTTTTAAAGATGATTCAAGAATTTTTTTCTTGGGTATTTTTATCATTTGCTCCCTTGCATTACTTTGCATTAATAAAAGCTCTGTTAGAAATAAATTTTATTTTTCTAACTAATTATTTTAAAGTTTTTTTCATATATTATTTTATTGTTTAAAAGAAGACATAATAATATTAACAATTATAAAGAAGATAAAAATATAATAATTTATGTATTATGTGTTTTCTATTTAATTAAATGAATCACTTTAAAATGCAAAGAATGTTAAAAATTTCTTTGCATTTAATAATAATAAAATGTGAGCAAGTGCTAAAATCTATACGCATTTTATTACTGTTTTTACAATGTACTGAAAAACAAAATTAAATGTTCGGTTAAAAATTTCGAATGTACCACAATTTACGCTTAACTACTTAAAATCATTTAAATTTTTAGAAAACTACAAAATATATGTGACAAAAAAAAAAAGAATTATTATACACATTTTTATAATTTTTTATCTGCCATTGCTAAAATGTGAAGAGATAAAATTGGTAGCTAAAAATTTGCACGGATGCTATGAAGAATTTATGCAGTAGAAACTAAACTAATGTTTGTGAAAATTGCAACACCATGAAGGACTTACGCGAGTGAGCTGAAATTTTCAGGAAATGCAAATTAGCGCATGATATGCAAATGATTAGAATTTCAAATCCGTAGCGCATGCGTATGCTGAGCAACGCCCTCTGAACGGCGGAGGGATCCAAATAAATAGACGGCAGTAGAGAGGCGTGTATGGTTATCGGTGGTTATCTGCTATTGGTAAACGTTAGCTTAATTGTTACTTATGCCTCTTCGACGAAAGAGAGCGATATTTGGACAACGCTATGCCGGTCATATCCTATATCAGACGCTATGCCGGTGAACGCCACCTTCCGGAGTGCATTATCGAACGCCACAGTGGACGAACACCCGAGTTATGGTCTGGGGGGCCATAGCATATCATGGACGATCTCAATTGCTAAGAATTGTGGTAAATCTGAACAGCAACCGGTACATCAGTGAAGTTCTACAGCCCCAAGCTGTTCCCTTTCTTCAAAGCTTGCCAGGCGCTGTATTTCAACAGGACAATGCCCGCCCTTATATCGCTAGGACTGTTCAATCCTTCTTTGCAACGCGGCAGGTACAGCTTCTTCCTTGGCCTGCGTATTCCTCGGATATGTCGCCGATTGAACATGTGTGGGGATTTCGTTGGTCGGCGTCTCGCTCGTGATCCTCGCCCTGTTGCTTCTGCAGACGAACTTTGGGTGCGCAAACAAACAATATGGAATGCTCTTCCTCAGGCAGACATTCAAAATTTGTTTGACTCCATGCCACTTCGTGTAGCAGCACTTATTGCGGCGCGTGGTGGCTACACAAAATACTGATTCCGATCTCTTGTTATTGTTTGTTTGCTTTGAACATTTAATCATTTATTTGTACCACTACCACTCAACTGTGTATTAAATTTCATTCAATTATGACGATTCCTTCATGGTGTTGCAATTTTCACAAACATGAGTTTATGACTTCAGGATACATTTTATTTGGGGGATTTCAGTAATAATATAATAAATAAACTTGAATGAATAGTAATGAAATAAAATTTATTAATAATTTTATTGCTATTGATTGATGATTTTAATCTTTTCAAAAATATTTTCTTAAGAAGGTTTGATGTTAATAAGGTGCTAAAAACTCACATTCAGTTGAAAAGATAATTGATAAATCTTGTTCACTCGTGATAAATTGAAATTCATAGTAGATTTTCCATTTTCTATAGACTTATTTATTTTCATGTTTCTTTATATAAATTGGTTAGTGTTTGAATCTTGATATATGACAAATAAGCCACTATTCGTCATTTCAGTTGCTTAACTTCCTCAAGAATAGACGCGGATGTGTGTTTTTTGTAGGTTAAAATTATTCTTAGTGAAAAACTTTTAATTTGTTGGACAACTTTTAATCACCAAATCCCTCAACATTGAAAATATTCAGCAACATCTATACCTTTTTATTCAGTACTGTTGTTATATTTTGTATTATTTTCTTTTTATAGTGTACTATTAATACTTTATTTTATATTATTTTATTTCATATAATACAGTACTGTTATTATTTTATTATGCATTACAACATTATTTCGTAAATCGTGTAGAGTATATTCAGCAACATCAATTCCTTTGTATTTTGTACTGCTATTTTTTTTTTTATATTATTTTTTTTTTTTAATATAGTACTGATATTATTTTATTCTACATTATTTTACTACATATAATTCATTATCGTTATTATTTTATTATATATCATAACTTTACTTCGTAAATAGTATAGAGTTAGATAGTATCCTAAAAAAGTATTAAAAAACATCCATTAGCAAATTATGTAAGAAAATTTTATAATATTTGTGGAAAATGCAAAGAAAAGATTTTGTTCTGCCTCTACTATTCCAGGGCCTGATCGTCAGTGACTAATGCTGTGTGCCACATGTTGCGAGTTTGAGTCCCGGTGGTGCCATGGATATTTGCAGTGGTTTGGAATCCACTGTAAACCGTAGATTCCGGTCTAATATGACTGTTGAGTGTTGGGCGTACGGCTGACAACCCTACATCGTAAAAAAGGAATACTTCTCTCGTCTCGTAATCTACCAGTAGACAGACAGCCTTGGCCTAACATGGGGCTGTTGCACCAATGATGATGATGATAATAATGATGATCCTACTATTCCAGATCCTTATTGCTTCAGAAAATGTATTTATAGCTTCTTTCAATTCGGAAATTATTTAAGCAGCATTTACCATTTATATTCAAAAGGTCAAAAATGGGAAATCATATTTTTTATATATTTATTACTCTTATTGTTTTTTCTGTATTATTTTCTTTTAAATACAGTATCATTATTGTTTTTATTTTGTATTATTTTATTTAATATAATTCAGTGCTATTATTATTTTATTATGCATCATAACTTTACTCTTATAAAGTTAGATAGTATCCTCAGAAAATATTAAAAAAACATCCATTATCAAATTATGTAAGAAAAATTTTTACATTTGTGGAAAATGTAAAGAAAGAATTCTGCTTTGAAAGACGAGTCCTCTATTTTTCAGATCATTATTACTTCAAAAATGTATTACTAGTATCTTTCCATTTTGAATTTGTTTAAGCAGCATTTACCAATTATATTCGAAGGTCAAAAATGGAAATCATGTATATTTATATATTTATTACTCTTATTCCTAATACAGTAATGTTACTATTTTATTCTATATTATTATATTTCATATATTTTAGTATTGTTATCATTTTATTATACACCGTAACATTACTTCGTAAATCGTGTGAGTCAGATCGTATCATAAAATATGTAACAAAATTATTAAAAAACTATAGTATAATAAATTAATATAATTATAATTAATTAATTAATTAATAATTTAATAAATATAATTACAATAATATAATTATAATTAAAATTATTAAAATTATGTGGGAAAAGGGAGGATTTTGTTCTGAAAGCCGGGTCCTTAAATTTCCAGATCCTTATTAGTTCAAAATATGTATTACTTGTATCTTTCCATTTGAAAATTATTCAAGCAGCATTTATCATTTATATTCAAAGGTCAAAAATGGAAATCATATTTTATATGTATATTCATTACTCTTATAATTTTTCTGGTTGTTTAAAATGCTGCCTATATAAAAGAAATAAACCATAACAAAAAAAAAATTTTTCTTCATCTTTTTAAAAACTTAGTCTTGAAGAGAACCAATAAAAAATAAATTCCCTTTACCTTCGTTGCTGAAGCAAACAAGATCTCGAAACCTTTGCAGAAATACAAGGTAAGAAAGAAGCATTTGCCTACTAAATCTCAATATTTATAGATCCCTCGGACAGGTTAATGATGGCTCACTTTATATATGAGTGTAGGGTAACTATCTTCTTTCTTAGTTTTTGCGCTGGAAGACAAGTCGTCTACAACTCCGGATTCCTGCATTTGTGCCATTAATTCAGAAGATGTAATGCTGACTTCTTCCCATTCAGAAGCCAGTCAAGGGAAAAGTTACCATCAATTGTATCTTGTGGGAGGATTCGAGATAGCATAGCAGATCTATTCGGGGTTCTTTCAGCAACAAATAGAAGGAAATTTACTTTATAATTGGAAAAGTAGATCACTTGCTAAAGATAGCATCTCATAACTTAGCCATGGATTGCTAAGATTCTAGCCTTCTGGATTAGTAGGACTTAGCTTAGGTTTACATTTTGTTTTCCAAGTAGACTAAGACAATAATTTTGATCGAAGCAATCTCTGGATTAGATTTCTAAAAGCTATCTAATTATTCCTATTGTCTTTCAACAATTAGCACTAAAATTTATTATTAGTTATTAAAACATATATATACATGTTATCGTCTTTCGCACAAGTACATAGTTTTATTTTTATGTACATGTACCTTTATAATTGTGAAATAAGACTACTCTTTTACATGGTGGGGGCAAATACACATGTATATGTTACATTGTACATATACATACGTCTCTATTATGTCTCTTTCATGTTTTCTATATATACATTACATTATACGTATATCTCTATTTTTAAATAACGGGAATAATAAATTTTTATATTTTATTAATAAATCAGTCTAGATGCTTTAGATGTTGCTAATATCAAGATCACTGCATGAGATTAATGCAGTGATCTTGCAGTCAAGACCATAATAAGCATTAATCAGTAATTCACCAATCAAATTATATATTGATTCAGAGCTTACTAAGCTATACTACTTCCATAAAGAGAACAATCCCTTTTAACTGCTTCCTTACAACGCTATTCCGGTCATATCCTATATCGGACGCTATGCCGGTGAACGCCACCTTCCGAGTGCATTATCGAACGCCACAGTGGACGAACACCCGGAGTTATGGTCTGGTGCCATAGCATATCATGGACGATCTCAATTGCTAAGAATTGTGGAAAATCTGAACAGCAACCGGTACATCAGTGAAGTTCTACAGCCCCAAGCTGTTCCCTTCCTTCAAAGCTTGCCAGGCGCTGTATTTCAACAGGACAATGCCCGCCCTCATATCGCTAGGACTGTTCAATCCTTCTTTGCAACGCGGCAGGTACAGCTTCTTCCTTGGCCTGCGTATTCCTCGGATATGTCAAGATCACTGCATGAGATTAATGGATCAAGACCATAATAAGCATTAATCAGTAATTCCCAATCAAATTATATATTGATTCAGTGCTTACTAAGCTATACTACTTCCATAAAGAGAACAATCCTTTTAACTGCTTGCATGAAAAGTCTTTATCTCTGAGACTATTAAAGGCTAAGTTCAAAGTTTTGTTACAAAAAATAATTTAAAAAAAGCAAAACAGGAAAATGTTCCACACAAACCTATGACAAACCTATGTTAAGAAATTTGTTAATTTGTCTCTTAAAGTTACCCTAAATGATGACAAATGTCGAATCCATAATTTCATAATTGAGTTTCCATGGACTCTATACTTTAGTTAAGAAATAATTTCTGTAATTATTTTTTTCTCACTGAAGTACAACATATTTTAAATATTATATACAACCATTAAGACATGAATTGAATTCAAACTATTTTCTTAGCGATTGTATTCCCAAAAATTCATCCCTGATAATAAAGAAAATCTTATAATATGACTGATTACTGGTCTAAAATACTTTTACATCATGTGAGTCTATGATTGAAAGGTGAAAATAAGGAGGTTCATTAACCTTTTGATGACGAAAACGTTGAATCTTCAGATTCTGAGGAGTCTTCAGAACATAATGGAGGACAAAAACATTGTCAACATTGATGTTCTAGAACATTATAGAGGAATTTGCTATGCATAAATGATATGGCCCGAGTCGTGGCCCAGTGGCAACATGCTCCACTGGTAAGCATTAGGCTGAGATTCCAACGGCTGGCGGCTTGGCTGTAAACACTGTTTCAAAAAATGAGGTCACCCGATGGCATTTTTGATGTTCAGTATCTTGCCTCATTAGTCGGACTACTTGGTAGGAGTTTTTTGGTTTTGTCCCATAAAATACGCAAATCCCTAAAATTCCCCCTCGGAAGGCACTGTTTTTCTTCTAACCGAGCCAGACTTCTACCTACGAGTGCTCCATCCCAATAGAAACTACCTCTGTCCCTCCATCCACGAGTGAATTACTCACGGGATTCCTCAATGTCCCGCACTGCAGAACACTGAGGATTAGACACACATTAGACTGAACGATATGATAGATATACAAGGTAAACGATATTAACTGAACGATATACAAGGGTTACATTCAGAGTTTCAGGCTTAACTTTAACTGCATGTTGTAATGGGAAAACTCAGAAAGTTTCAAATACATAAAACTGAACTGTCGAGATGAGACTTTATCACAATCCTTTTTTATAACCTTCAGACTGTGACATCAGTGGAACTTAGTCATGCCTTCTGGTACATATTACTTATCAGGATCCCATGGTGATTATCCTTTGACCACATGTTAATTAACCATAATCCATGTATAATAAATTGTAAATTAAAGTTAATTTAAATATTTGCATAATTAATAGGCAAAATGCAAATAATATCCATTTAAGATAAAATATATATACACTCAAGAGCCAAAACATTCCACCTACATTTTGCAATGAACTTGCCTGGATGACGTGGAAGGCACGTGATCAGGTGGAAGTGGTATTTAACTGCTGCTGGAGAGTCTGAAGAATCATTCTTTCACTTACTTCTGTGTGTGATGGGAACACACACAGAAGTAAGTGAAAGGTGACAGGTGGTCATAATGTTTCGGCTCTTGAATGTATATAAATATAGGATAATAAACTATTGTAACAGGGTTTCACCTACGCAATCATGTTTCCTCTTACGCACTGCATGAGCACCCCTTGTGGGAGTTCAGAAAAATTGTCAGTAGGCATCGAGATTCTCACCCGAGAGGAAGTACAGCCCAACCGATGTTGCTACTGAGGAAAGTGTAATCCCCGTTTCTGTTGAGAAACATTTACTTTACAGTCTCTCACCCCCAGAGAAATTATATTTAGCACAATCCTGTGTATTTATTGGCCTACAGACTCTCATCCAGAGAGGAAGTATATTTCGCTATCCAGCATAAACTTGAGTAGATTTATTTACAACTTTAAGTGGAATACTTATACAAATCTTTAATTAGATGTCTTTAAATGTGTGTGCGTGCTGTGTGTTAAATATTGCCTATCTTTAATTGTGGTGTTGATGTTGTATTTACGTGCTTGAAAATAAAGCTATGTGTTCTTAAACTTGTGCATCAACCCTATCATACCTAGATCTAGCTGCACAAAACAAACGACGCTGTTTAATATTTAATATTATTAAATATTTATTAACTATATAGGCTGTATATGAAAATTCAGATGGGTGGAATTACTGCTAACTGAAAAAAAAAAGTTATTTGAAAATTTTTATTCTAAATATTTCTAAAAAAACTACAAAAATTATCATTTAGAGAGAAAAAACGCATCTGAAACGCCTTCAGTCACGCTTATGTTGAAACCTAACATTTATTTTTTGTGATGAAGTTTGAAAAAGAAATTCTAAAGAACATTAAGGTAGTTGAGAATTTCACAGAAAAGCGTACTTCCATATCATTTTTGAATTGAAATGAAGGAAAAGGAAATAGTAATTTGTTTTCCGATTGAATTCAAAAATAAAAAATTTCTAGTTGAATAAAAAAGAACTTTTTATTCGAGAACTTGAAAACAAATTTTGGAGATAAGTAAATTCCGCACTAAATTATTATATGCAAGGTTGAATAAAAAAAATCCATTAGAAAAAAGTATCGTAGAAATACACTTTAATGGAAGGAAAAAAATAAACAATAAATACCCAAAAAAATTATCATTTTTTACAAACGCACTTTTTGCAATAACCCATAAAATCTTTCATGGAAGATTTTGAAATTGAAATAAATTTAATTTTAAATATTGCATATAATCATAAAAAAGTTAAAAATTTTTATAAATCAAACATAATAGTCCGTAATTTAATCAAGAAATTTGGTAATTAGTGTCATTAATTAATTTAAAACTCATTTTATGCAGTTTCAGTCCATCTCTTTTAATGTTAAAATATAAACTACAGGAATATAAATAGATTTTTAAATTTAAGGAAAATTTCTTTGTAGAAATTTTCCTTAAAAGGAACTTTTATTAATTTATTTTTATTTCCTTATTAATATGAAGGAAACTTTATTGTTAAATTTATAATTTAATATTAAATTCAATAACAATAAATTTACTGTCAATTTTAATATTAAATTTATTATTAATAATAATTTAATAATAAATTATTAGAAATAAAAATAAAAATGCTTATTTTAATTAGTTATAATTTAGTAATTTATTTTAATAAGCCATAATTTAATATTTATTTCAAAAAACTATTCAATTAGTAAATTAATTAATAGTAATTCTCTAGTAACACTAGTATTTCTCAGTAATTCGCACTGTATAGTATTTGGATCACTTATTCTACACAGTAGGGTTCCCAAACTTATTTATATAACTGCCACATTTTAAGAAACACAAATTACTTAGTGTCCTTTTTTGGAAATTTACCTTCATTAAGGGAACGAACAGAAAGACGTAATAAATATTTTAGTTCTTTTTTTTGTATCTGTTCGTCTTAAAACATAGTAAAAAATGCTATAAATAAGATACCTTGACAATTGAAATTATAAAGTTGCTTATTTTAATTAGCTGTAATTAAGCAACATTTTAATAAGCTATAATTTAATATTTATTTTAATAAAATATTCAATCCTTAAATTACTTACTGGCAATTCTCAGTAATTCACATTGACTATATTTGGATCTCTCATTCTATACAGCAGTTGTTCCCAAACTTATATATACTACTGCTGCCACATTTTAAGAAACAAAATTACTCAGATCTCCTTCTTGAAAA